>VRYO01001760.1:6633493-6721922 GCA_009812075.1 Sialia sialis | reverse complement strand
GACTAGGGGAACACCTGCAGCGCTGTCAGGAAGCTTATGGGGCAAAAGGGAAGTGAAGTGCTCTGGAGTGGGGGGATCTTCAGTAAGGTCAGGCTGGGTGCTCTAGGGCTGTCCTAGAGTCTCTGAGTGGGGCTGCGGGGGAGGATGTGGGCTGGAGGGCCACCCACCGGGGATTCATGCTCGGGAGGTGGATGGGGCCCTGCCTCACGGGGAGTGCCAGCCCTCGGGACTCGGATCTTTTCCCCGTTCTGTTGTTTACACTGTTGCAGTGGAGGAGAAAAAGCAGGTGCAGCCTCAGGGAGTGGAGTCCGTCTGCACGCCACAGTCACGGCAGCAGCACTGGAGTCCCTTCCTGAGAGGTGGCAGCTCCCGCTTTGGCATTTGGCTCCAGCTCTGGTTCTTGGAACGTTCGGTGTTGCTAGGGCTGTGTCCCAGATGCAGCAGCAGCTCAGCCTGTGGCTTCAGGGCGGCCGAGACCCCTCCCTGAGGCCCCGTGTGCGCGCTGGGACGGTTCCCAAAGACGCCGGCAGTGGCCGAGCTGGGGGCGGCGGGGTCTGCTCCTGCCGCCTGGCCTTGTCCCGGCGCTGAAACCTCCCACTAACTTTCCCGAACCTGTGGGGGGCTCGATGTCTTCACGTGCCCTGCTCGACAGGGACACTTTGCGCTGATGTTGCAACCAGAGGGCGTGTGCAATCTCTTCCTCTCCTGAATTTCGCCCTCCCGCAGTCGTGGTGGGACCAGAGACTGGTGCGCGTGCTCGTTAGTCCGTGCCGTTGGCTGTGCCGGCGGCGGCTGCCTTCCCCGCTCCCTGCGGGGTCCGAGCGGCTGGTGGGATGGCAGGGGACAGCGAGGGACAGTGACTATCTTTAGGGCTGTGTTGCAATGGAGGGGTGTGCCTTGGCTCGGCGCTGCCGGCAGCCGCCTCCTCGCCCGAGGATTGACTTACGCCGAGGCTCCCGCATAGGGAAAACCAACACTTGCTGTGCGGTTTGTGCGAGCCCGAGGGGCTGTGCTGGGGCTTCGGTGCGGCTGTGAAGCCGAGGGAGGGGTCGGACAGTAGCAGGGCTGATGTCGGTCACACGTGCCCTGCACGAGGTCAGGCTGTCAAAGGTGTGCAGGGCCGAGGTTTGGGGTGCACTGTCAGCCCCAGCACTGCCAAATGTCACACGTGCTCTGCCACTGCCTGGCAGTGGGAACAGCTGAGCTGGAGCAAACGGCCAGCATGGAAAAGGCTGATGGTGCAGGGAATCTCTGCTGCCCCGTGGGAGAGAAGTTGCCTTTGGAGCACGGGAGCAAGGTGGGTTCTTGCAAGGTGCATCCCAGAACGTTCCTGTGCTCCCTTCCTGAAACTTAGTGGAAGCACAGATGCTTCCAGAAAAGGAAAGGACAGAGCCAGAGTCTAGTCTCTTCTGCATCCTCTTTCTGCTAGAGTAACTCAGTCTGCAGGAGTTAACTTGCACTGGAGTTGGGGTGACATGGAACAGAGGTTCCATGTTTGGCTTAATCCTTCCTCTGAGCCATTGCCCTACTCATGGCCACCGTGCCTGTGGTGGTGCAGCTGCACCATACCTGTCTCTGGGAGGAAGCAGTTGAAACTTGTGGAACAGTTTGCACCTCACCAAGAGTATAGGCCCTCTTGCAGTTCCAGGGCCCGTGTAGATGTGGGTCTCCTCCAGCTCATGGCACTGGCAGCCCCTCAGTTTCTCTGACTAAGTGAGACACACACTTTTGCCTGTGGTGATGATAATGGTGAGTCAGCAGCAGCAGCAAAATGTTGATTTGTGCATCAAACTACTTCCCATGGTGGTGCTCAACATGTTCTGTGAATGTGGGGTTCTTCTGTATCTTCACTTCACTTTTCCTCACGCTTAGGAAAAACTTCAGGCCTTTCTGAGAGTGCTTGAAACCTGCTGAGGAGAGAAAGTGCCTTCTCATCTGCAGCGGTGCTGCTGGGATGAGGCTCCCTCTTCCTGACACGCAGCCTGGCAGCTGCTGGAATTGCTTGCAGCCGCATCGCTCCGCACCACATGCACCCCCAGGCTAGCACAGTCCTTTCAGAGCCAGTGGTGGGGAGAGGATCTGGCAGAGCAAAGGCAAAACATCAGCTGTTTTCTGAGGAGGGCACTTTGTAGTTATGTCACTGATTTAATATATAGCAAGGTCTTTCTGAACTCCCTCCCCACCTATTCCCTGGAGGACAAGGCAGACTGAAGGTGGTCCCTGTCCCAGAGGGCAGGAGTTGCCCTGTCTCTGCTCAGCAGAGATCACCTTTGTGATCACAGCTGCAGGAAGAGGCTTGAGGCCATGGTGGCTGGAAGTTTAGGATCATAATTGGTTTTTGGCCACTCTGGGTGCTGTGGTTGGAGGTGTGATTTGCAAAGGGGCGGACTTGCCCATTGTTAGCCTGGATGTGTCTCTCAGTGTGCTGCCCAGGAAGGAGGGGGATGTCTTGGTTATTGTTTTTATGTGTTTTGTTTTGTGCAGTGATTTGTGTGAGCTCTGAGTTGGGATTCACCAGGAGGGGCTGCAGTTGGTAGCCTGGGACCAGCACCCAGAGGATGAGCAGTCTCATACAGCAGTTATCCCAATGTGACCATGATGGTTTGTGTCCCTCATACATTGGGACTTTGTCATGCCATCCCCTCCTGAGTTGGTGGGAACAGCAAGGCTGGCTCTGGGGTCTGGCTGAAGCAAGCCACCATGGCTGCCCACCTCTCCCCACTAGAGGCTGCTGATAACCAGAACATTTTCCATCCCTGCTCTAAGAAAGCAGCAGGGTCTGGAATTTTCAGGGCTGAGCATCCTGGCCTGAGCTTTTCCTGCTGATTCACCCTGGAGACAGCAGTGCACTTTGCTTGGCAGTGGCTGGGTTCAGGGGGCACATCTGCTCCCCTGCCAGGCCCACAATAGATCTCCCTACTTCATTAAGTCTTAATTAGGTAAATGCACTGGGACCATGTGCAAGGCCATTGCCAGGGGACAGGGATCATGTGTGGAGCCGGGTACCAAGGATGTCGGCTACAATCCTGCCTGCCTCAGGGGTTTTTCCAGCTGGGTGCTGAATGTGGAATGAGTTCAGGCGCTCATATTGTTTTCCCAGAAGATGTATGCACAGCAGTAAGTGCTTCAGCCCTCTGGCATGGCCCAACTAGCAGAAAAGCCAAGGATTAGTTAAGCTATGGAAGGGATCTTTCACCTCTGGGTGCAGCCGTGGTAAAGTACCCTCTAGACACAAAGGAGACTCTTTGTCTTGGCCACCCAACACCTGGGCAGGATGGGCTGGAAAACTGGGACCCTGGGAAGATGATTAATCATAAAACAATGTGTAAAATGAAAAGCAGTGGCTGCTGCAGTGGAAGTGCCTGGGAAGGAGTTCGTGCACAAGCCCTTGCTGCCTTTGCTGGGTGCAGGCAGTGCTGGGTGGGCAGTGTGGTGCCAGCTGGCTCTGGCACAGGGCACGGCTACCCCAACAACGGCAGAGCAGCGCTTTACATAATCTGGGACTTGCCAAACAAGCTTGAAGGTCTGGAAAATCCTCCTGCTATTGTTCATGCTCAAAGTTTGCTAAATTTCCTGGTTTGATCTGCAGGGCTGGATTTTGTTTTGGGCCCACAGTGGGAGAAAACACACTTTGCACACAGGGAAGAAAAGAGTGATTGTGGCATTTAATCTATGCTCTGTGGATGAAACTGTTTTTGTGGTTCACAAGAGGTTCTGAGCAGCTGCTGGCAGCTTTGTAGGGCTGCAGGACTCTCTGTCTATCCAATTAGTATGGTTTGTGTCTAGTCCCCTCCTGATGCCCCCTGAGAAAATCCTGGGCTACTAGATGAGGATGGGGCACCGTGAGCAGGGCTGACACAGCCACCATCTGGGATCCTGGCTCGCAGTTTGTGTTGGGGCACAAATGCCACGTCGAAACAGTTTTTTGCTGTCTCAACCCCCTCAAGTTAGACTCTGAGGCTCTGAGTAGGCTCCAAAACTGCTACTCATTGCAGATTTTAGGAGAAAAGGCTTGTTGGAAACTTGGGGTGTCTTGTTGTGCTGGTGGTGCTGGTCATCCTGGTGGTGATTTCCTTGTGATTTGGGGCAGCTGGGAGCCCCCCTGGGAGAATGCTGAGCCACCCCAGGCTCATCCCAGCCTGTGTATCGCTGCAGGCTCAACCTGGACATGTTTCCTGGCCCCTGTGAAGGGGCATAGGACCTGTCCTTGTTCTTCCATTTGGTCACCCCAAAGCCCTTTGCCAACACAAATATAGCCCCTGTGTGCTATTCAATTAAATAAACAAATCCTTTTAAAATGTTCTCTGCTCGTTTGTGGATAGATGACTGAGAAACCTGACTTTTCCTTCCATTCCTGGGAACCCTACCCTAACATCATGAATACATCCTCTTAGTAGAGACAGCTTTGAGTACATTTTGTGAGGGTAATTACATCTGGCCACAGTTGATCAGAGCCGGATATCAGGAGGGGAAGTGAGGCTTGGTGAGTGCTGGGAGCCTTCAGAGTTGACTGCAGTGGCATTACAGCAGTCTGGTAGGTGTTGCTAACAAGGCAGTGCAGGGCAGCTGTGGGGAAGCTGGGAAGCTTAGGGCCTGGACAACTCAGTGTTGGCACTTACCTCAGCTTTGTGGGGGGAAGTGGGATGGACTGATGCCTTGAAGCATCCCCAGGGTGTTAAGGTAGCTCTGTGTCATGCTGTATGTGACCTCCATGACCTGATCCTTCTTATTGTTGCGGTGGTTTAGGTGCTCACTGGATAGTACCAGCCATTCAAGGGCTTGTATTTCTACATCCACCCTCCAAAACCTCTTGAGATGGGGTAAGCTGCTTGTGGGCACTTCGGAACTAGAGGGGATCTCTGTCTGTGCTGAGGGTAGGTATTGGACAGGACAGCACAAGTTGCCTCCCTGGTCCCGGGTGAACTCAAAGGCTGAGTGTGGGAGTGAGGGAGGGCAGATGTTAGCCCGGCACAGAGCCACGTTGAGCTGTAACGTGACTTTATGCATCTGCGTTGATGTTGTGCTGGAGGTGCCGTGTCTGACGTGGAGGTGAACCTCTCCCATATGGCCGGGATTGGTCTTGGCCAATCTGTAGCTGCTCAGAGGCTCACAGGCTGGCAGACAGGGTCAGCATTGCTTGAGAATTTCCTTGGATGCAGACTGGAGGCTTTTAATAGCAAATGCAGTCATCTGCATCATGGCATGGCCTGAAACTTGGCCCTAAGGATCCACTGGCAGCTGGGCACTGGCTGAGCAAGATTTCCATGCCTGCTGGAATTTTTTTTTAAGTGTTAAAGTAAAGTAAAATGGTTTTGAGTAAAAATAAGATAAGACTTAAACCTATTGCTGGTGGCTTTGAGGTGCAGCTCCTCTCTGGGAGGTAGCCTGGAGAAATCCTGCCTTTCTTGGGAAGGGTATATGGCCCCATCCCATTGTGCTGTGCTGGGATCCCATGCTTCAGCTGGGTGCCAAGACTCCAGCCTTCTAGGAAAGGCCACAAGAGCCAGTGTGGGTTTTATTCTGCCATCCTGTGGGTGCCTGGTGCTGTGCGAGCAGCGTCTGGAGTCACAGATGGCTCACGTTGTTGCCGCGCTGCTTGCTCCATCCCAGCTACCTTTGAGTGGGAACATACAAGGCATCCAAGTGCAGAATTGATTTGTGCTGCTGACCAGGGTTGTTTCTGGCGCTACTGCTTTTTCTTCTGCTGTAGCATGAGGTGAATGTGATTTCAGCAGCTGCCTGGCTCCAGCAGTTTGCATCCTGCCTTCCTTACAAACTGTCTTCATCCTGCTCAGCTTCCTAGTCCCTGTTCTGGTCAATATGATGCTGTTATCAGAGCTCAGCAAGCTGTGATGATCGCATCTAAATGCTGGACCTCAAACCACGTGGCAGCTCTGGGCTGGATGAAGAAGCTCATTTGCATAGCATGGTTAATTCTTTGTATGCTTTAATCTCCGTGACCATCTGTGTTCTTTCCCAGGCTGGGGAGTGTTTGGATTTTCCCAAGAGGTAAACATAGAGAGGACTCTTATTCTGTGTGTGCTGAAAACTGCCCCTGGGTCAGAGCAAGACAGCCTCATTAGTTCTGGGAGCAGTTGTTCCTACATCTTTGGGCAAAGAGGCATGGAGGTGTCAACTATCCTGGCACATCCTGAGCAGATGCAGGGAGGAAATAGGGGCAAGGACTAAAAATGGAAGCCTCTGCGAATACTGTCCAGCATTCAGTCCCAAACGTGGAGAGTCTGTGACCAGTTTGACTGACACTTTAGAGGGCTGAGGTTCCAGGGAAGGCTGTGTTAGTCTGAGGAGAGATAGTACACTAAAGCATCTCCTGGCCATCCCAAACACCCTGCCCAGGTTGTGGCAGCTACTGCTGTCTCTGACAGGGTGAACTGCTCGATTGGAGCCTCAAAAGCTGCTTTGGAGACTGTGGTGCTCACACAGGGCACCAAAATCAGGGGACCAGTGCTTGTAGGTGAGTTGCACTAGCATCTTCAGACCAGGCTGCTGCTGGCAGAGAAGTTTTTTCTGCAAGCATTTTGTTTTCTCACATTTGGAGCCTGAGGTTCTGTAGACCATTTACAGCCCCAGCTGGGATCCTGCTCACCATGGGCAGAGATGACATTGGCTGCAGGTCCTTTTGAGGAGCACCTATCCTGTGGGGCAGCTTGGCCCGGCTGAGGCTGCTGCTGGCATCCAAACCCAGAGGGAACCATTCCTGCTGTGTAATTAATCTCTTCTCCTCCTGTTCACCACACTACTGAGCTGTCTCATGGATGTGCTCCTCACTGCTGCTCTGGAGCCTCTGTGTGGCTCTGAAGCTGGAGGTGACTTTCCAAGAGAGCCTTCTGCAAAGGGCAGGATCTCCATCCATGTTGGGGTGAGGTACGTGGGCTGGGAACCTTTGACTGTGAAGGCTTTTTCCTGACTATATGCTGTGTGAATTCTTCTGCCAAGGCACACCCTAGCTCCTTGGTGAGGAGAGCCTTCTGGCTGTTCATGCTGGCAGGGCTGGGCAAGATGGAGGTGTTTTCCCAGCCTTCAGCTAAGAGACTGAGGGTGCCTCTTGAAAGGAGAGCTGCTCTCTACCTGCATCCAGACTGAGTAATAACACTTAAAAAACAAATGGTGCTCCAGCTCCTCTCCTGGTTCAGTAGTTTGGGTTTTCAGTCATGATGGAGATGATGGCACTGGGACTCTTGGCATCATGGTGCATCCCAAAGGATGGGTATGGGCTTGTGCCCATTTCTCCACCTGGTCTAGTGGAAGGTGCCCGTGGCAGTGGGTTGGAATGAGATGTGCTTTAAGGTCCCTTCCAACATAAACCATTCCATGATTCTCTGGCATGGCAGGAGGACTGTTGAGTGTGGCATCACTCCAGACTTGTGCCATGTGCTCCTGTGAGGCAGGTCCCTGGACCCTCAGTGGGGCTGTTGTATGGGCTGAAGATCTGGCTGAATTTCGGGCCCTGGTGTGTGCCCACCAGACCATACAGCCAGCCTTGCTGCGGCTGGGACCATCGCTGCTCTCTTGAATCTCCTCATTTACTTAATGATCCTTTTGTTGAGAGGATTAGGGTTTAGAGGCCTCTGGCCGAGCGTTAATTAAATTAAGGCTCTTGATGTTTTGCGGAATTTTTGAAGCCCAGCAGAGGGCTCGGTTGGAGCCCTGTGAGAAAGCTGGGCTGTGTCCAGCCTCCAGAAGTTTGCGCGAGAAGTTATGTAAGGCCGGAGGAGCCGGAGAGGTGCACGGGGCCAGACCGCAGCCTCCACGGAGCCCGCTGCTCCTGCAGTCCGGCTGTGCACGGAGCTTGGCACAGTCTGGGGCTGCCTCGGGAGGCAGCACTCACTGGGAGCCTGTGCTCACCGGGAGGATGGCAGGCATGAGTTGCCTGCGTCACTACTCACTATATTATCAGTGTTAGGTAATGCCGAGCTGATGTTTTTGTGTTGTTTTTTTCTTTTCCTTCCCCGCTTGGTGTTTACGTTTCTGAGAAGTAGCTGACCGTGAACATCCGGTTCCACCTTCACTTTTGGAAGCGTCAGATACTGAAGTTTGCTCTGTTGCTTTGCTCATGTAGTTACAAGTGTGAGCACTTGGCTTTGTGGCTTGAGGAGTTTTTCTGGTGGGTGCATGGGTTTTTCCTGTTTAGCTGAAACTGCTTTTTAACCAATGTCCTTTCTCTCCTTTTCTGTCCATTGCCCCACGATGGATTTTGGTGCCTCCCCCGTGTGGTTGGCCTGGCTCTCTCATCTCTGGGTAAGTACCTGCGTTCTTAGATCAGTGGGTGGAGATGGCTGAAACAAGTTGATTTGACTTAATCTTTGTACCTATTTAAATAATAAACGGACCTGTTTATTTTGTCTTAAACTCTGAAGCGTTAGTTGTTATCAAATAGCATGTCCACGCTGTCCATTGTCCATGTATGTGTAAAGATTTTGGATATTGAAAAGCACTTAGTTGCCCTGGAAATTGCTGTGTTTTACAATATGAAGAAGTCCCCAGTAGTAGTTTTTCCTACCAGCCTAGGCTGTGGGTCAGTGACCTGGGGATAAAAACATAGTAAGTGCCAGCACGTGAGCAAATGGAGGGGAAAAAATATTTTTGTAAATGGAAAGCAATGCTTCCTGCTTTTCCCAGGATGTCTCCTGACATCTGTTGATGACAAGTCAGCGCTGTGGTTGTGAAAGGGGCTCTCTGATGGCACTGATGGAGTACCTCGCCCCTTGTTGTAAACCTTGGGTGTTTGGGGCTCTGTAGGACACAGAGAGGAGCCTGAGGCCATTCTGGCAGGAGATGATGGAAAATGTATGTTGAGCTTGGAGAAGAGCATCTGGCACTGATGTTTTTCACTTTGTGTTCATGAAGAACCTGCTTTACTTGGGGGAAAAATTGCCCTGGTGGGGTGCATTCTGATGGTTTCCCTGCAGAGGTTTGGTGCCTGCTATGAACTTGGCTGTGAGGTGGTGTTTGTATATTAAACCTCTGAGGACAAGGTGGAGGGAAGGAAGAGGTCTTCTTGGTGAGGCTCTTTCTCTGGATGCAGTGATGCCTTTGCATCGAGGTTGTGTTCTCTGGAAACTTCAGTAAGTTTAAATTTACTTTTTTTTTCTTGTTTTAAATTCAAACTGTCCTCTTGCTAAGCTTTCCCCTCTTCTCTCCATCACTCCTCTTCCCCTGTAACATCCTCTCCTCTCCCAGTAAGGGAAAAAGCTGAGCACATTTAGAGCAGCTCTGCTGCATGCCTGAGTATTTTGTGTGCTGCCAGTCATTGATGAAAGGCTTGAAGCAAAAGCAAAGGAACGTGCTGGGAAAAGATTGCTTTATTCTTAAACTTGACATCATTATACAATGCCTCATGGCGAGGCAGGAGAGATGAGTCAAATCCAAGCATAAACATGTTATCCTTACTCAGAAGTGAGCACTTTATTTGGAAGATGACCAGCTGCCTCCTGATCTGAATGAGCTTTGCTATCAAATCTCCAAAAGCAGGAGATTAACTAGAAAATTAACTAGAAAACCTGCCTCGATCAGAAGCGCTAAGCTCCAACTCCACCAACACCCAGCAGCCATTTGAATGCAGAATGAAACTCCTTGGTGTGGAAGGTACAGCTGGAAGCTGCTGTCAGCTTGGATGTGGGGTGAGATACTAGTGCTCACTTACATGATGGTTGGATTGGATTGGGTTGGTGAGAGGCAAAGCTGCAACTGTGCCAGGGTAGCCTGGAGCAGGTCTTTGGCCAGGGAGTCTTCCTGCTCAGTGCTTGAGCAGACCTTCAGGACAGTCACCCATCTGGCAGTCTCT
This sequence comes from Sialia sialis, assembly GCA_009812075.1. Classification (NCBI taxonomy): domain Eukaryota; kingdom Metazoa; phylum Chordata; class Aves; order Passeriformes; family Turdidae; genus Sialia; species Sialia sialis. The sequence goes on along the minus strand of VRYO01001760.1, from coordinate 6,712,117 downwards.
GTATAACATGTCTCTGGTGAAGGCTGAATTTCTCACTTTGGAAACACTGATAACCTGGACAATCCCTGGTTTGTTCTCCTCAGAGTAGTCTCCGTGTTACTTTTAACTATTTTCTTGCATGTATCGCACTGAAGGGAGAGAACTGCATTTTGGTGGTCCTGCTTGTAACAGGCTTTAAAGGTTTTGATCCTGATATGAGATGAAATTTGCTGCTTGCTGAATGATTGGTGTCAGTCTTTGTCAGCAAACAAGAAAGCCATGTGGTACCTTGTTAGGGATAGCAAAGATAAAGGGGGTATGGTACAGTTTCATTGGCTCAGGGACAACCCTGACCCTCACTGAGCAGAGAAAACAGCAGGCTCAGATTGAGTCTCCATCTTTAAGTGTAGCTTATCTCATAGTAAACACAAAATGCATAGGAGTTTTAGTAATATAATCTCCTCTCCTGACCTGGTAAGTGTTGGGCATCAGTCCTGAAAGTAACACACCAGCAGCTTCCATGGAGGGAAGCTGGGAGTAGCTGTGGGACAGAAACTGTGAAGGAAAATGCTGAAAATGCCAGAGGAGCTTCTGTGGGGGTTTGGTCTTGACCTTCAACTGAGATTCACCTAAGTTGCCATTGTTTAAAGCCTGTCAAAAAATCCAAGGTGAGGTCATAGCTGAAAAATTGTTCAGAGTTGTGTCTGTGGTAGTAATTGCAGAGTGTCCATTCATGGCCTGCTTTTGGGCTCTGTTTTTCCATATGGTGGCACCGGTGATGCTGGAAGCCACATGCTGTTATCTTTATCTACACGTGTTTCTTTCTATTCCAGAATTCATGGGAGAAGGCCATTGCTTTGCAGAGCCCTTGAACAGCTTGTTGCATTGTGAATTTGGGTCTCCCCTTAGTTCTTGTTTACCCATAGCCCAAAGAGGAAGAACAAATGAGGTTTCCAGCACCTTTCATTGAGATTTTACTCTTTAACCTCTCCTGTTGGTCGACAATGCCTGCACATGAGCCCATGTGGGCAAGAAGGCAAATGACACATGTACCAGCACTAGTGTGGCCAGCCAGGACCTGGGCAGTCCCCCTGTACTGGTCACTGGTGATGCCAAACCTTGAATCCTGGGGTCAGTTTGGGCCCCTGACAACAAGAAAGACATTGAGGGGCTGGAGCACGTCCAGGAAAAAAAACAGAGCTGGAGAAGGGGCTGGGGGAGCTGGGGTAGCTCAGTGTGGAGAAAAGGAGGCTTAGGGGGGACCTTCTGTCCCTCCACAACTCCTTGACAGAACGGAATCGGTCTGGGAGCAAGGGACAGGAGGGGAGAAAATGGCCTCAAGCTGTACCAGGGGAGGTTTAAGTTGGATATTAGGGAAAACCTTCTTCATGGAAAAGGTCATCAAGCACTGGCACAGGCTGCCCAGGGCAGTGATGGAGTCTCTGTTTAAAATCCACATAGATATGGCACTTAAGGGCATGGGTTAGTGGTGGGCTTGACAGTGCTGGGTTCATGGTTAGACTCTTTGATCTTGAAGGGCTTTTCCGACCTAAACGATTCCATGATTCTATGGAAATGTGGCAGCAGGGTATCTCTTTCACTTGTCTCACCCTGTCAGAGGAGACCATGGTCTCCAACGTGGTGTCAAGTTCTAGGGCCGGCTTAGCTCAATGTTTTCACTTTGTAAAGCAGTGAAAACAGTTCTTATTGTTGGTGTTCAGAACACCAGTGCTGCCCTCTGAATTACCATCTAATTAAATGAAAAGCAAAAACTCCAAAGCAAGTGAGAGTTCTGTTGCATAAGAAAAGCTGTTTTAGTTGACCTAAAAACCGACATTGAAAACCAGCCTAAACAGAGATGCTTTCCCTCCCAGCTCTGTGGGCTGTGCAGAGCAGTTGCTACTGTTCTTGGAGAGCCATTCATGCCTGGCAGCTGTGAGCCCACTTCAAAACAGTTACGCCTTTGAGACTTGCTTCTCTTTTGCTTGATGGTTGGAGAAGCCCTGCTGTGGAGACAAATAATTAGAAATCAAAGATGGCAGTTTAATGATTATTAGCTTTTCTGACACAGCCTGCAGTGAATGCAGGATGAGACTGGCATCTCCAAGCTGCTGCTGCATCTCCTGCTCCAGAGATTCACTGTGGGCACTGTTACTGTGCAGCCTCAGTGGACCTGCAGAATGCTCTGAACTAGCAGAGTTATTATATATTTTACTAATAAACATTTTTGGACTCTTGGCAATTAACTCTGACAATGGCAGTATGCTTCCTGCCCCTGTCTCCCTGTCTCTTCATCCTTGCCCACAGCTTTTCTTGGCAACCTTATCCCCCTCGCCCTCCTCAATTTCTTGAATTCTGTCTATAAATATGAACCACTTTGGGTTCCCTTAATAAAATAAGTATTGAAAGTTACTACCTTAAAAAAAGCCTCAAAATGCCTTATTTTTAGATCCAGAAAACATGGCAGCAGTGGGATGCTATCCTCTGGGATTCTGTGTTATTGATATTAATATTTTTGAAACTAGTATCCATGACTGCCAGTTTCAGAGGTTAAGATACTGCATTTCAAGCAAGTTAAGGTCTTTTTAATTTGTCATATGGAAATGTGCGCCAATTAATCATTGTGCACTTGCAAAAATGCCTCTGGGAAGACTTTGGCTGTGCTCTATTAGGTTCTGGGAACATCCACAGGCAGGACTCAGCGTGATGACTGGTGGTCCTTGTTCAGAGAAAAAATAATGGTTAGAAGTTGTATTTGTTCTCCACAGGTAAAGTTTAATTTAAATAAATGTTACTGATGCACAGGTCTAGCCCTTAGTCACCAATTGCTGTCTTTTGACTAGTGCAGGGCTCATAGCTTGCATGAATTTTCTGCCTCGCCTTTGGATTTTAGTGCAGACCTGAATGCTCTCTGACAAGTACCTGCCTCCAACTTACTGCTTCGTACACACTAGTCTTAAATAAACCCTGATTTTGAAACTGTCCTTCCCCAAACCAAAGAGCTTTAAGCATCTTGAAGCCAAGGGGTGTTCTTTGCCCAAAAAGAGCATAACAATATGGAGTCAAATCTCCTTCACTGAATTGGTTCCTTTCGGGGGAGAAGCTGCAGTTGAAAGCACACCTACCTGGTGTCATTTAAAAAAGCCAGAGCCTCCCTTGGCCACAGTTTGACTCCTCATCTATGCAAGGAGTAAATCAGCCCCTGACATCTTTTGTTATTAGTGCAGCTTGGCTGCATCCCGGCTGAAGTGCTTGTCTCTAGGTGGCACTCACTGTTATTTTTGGGTGCATTTCAAGAAAGGTTGCATAGCTGAGCTTGTCCCCTGCTGAAGGGACAACAGCCTCTCTGGCCAGGCTGCCTGCTCCTGCTTGGCTTCAGAGGCTTGAACTTCTTTCTGCTGCTCAAACATAGGAGTTTCCAGTAACATTCCTTAAAGAGGGGTAGGGAGTCAAGTGCTGTCTGTGGGCACACTCCTCTGGTTTTAGTTTTTTACTGAGCCTGCTGGGAAATGGGATCCTGATAAATGCTTGGAGGGAGGGTGAGCTCTTGAGGTGATGGAGATGAGTGCTGTGGGACAGTCTGAGGCTCCTGTGATGGTTCTTTCCGTGGTTCAGTTTCTTGAGTTGTTTCTGGAGCTCAGGCTCATGCCACACTGACTGTACCTTTTCCTGAGCCTGCAAGCATCACCTGTAGTCTCTTCCCCAGGGTTTGTTAAGCTCTTTCGAGATCCTTTCAGTGCAGCTCCTCATGTGTTTAATATTTCCTACTCATACTTGAGAGGAAGAGTATTTCTCTGTCAATGTACAAACATTCAGCATATGAACACTTGATCCTGCAGGCTGCAGCTGACCTCCTCTTATCTTTAATAGTGCATCTTGGCAGAAATGTGCTTTACGCACTGACTCTAAGCCCTAAGTCTAAACAAACTGACTCCCCAGAAGCTGTTCTTCCCTGCACTGGCACACAGCCTGGAGAGAACTGAAGCTCCTCTTCTGTTTTGTTCCTCTTTTTACTTGGAGCTTGTCTGCTGTGCTACGAGACACTGACTGAAATGAACATCAGCTTCATACAAATCAATGAAAACCATGACAGGAGCTTTTTGTGTTAATTAACCAGATTGCAGGTGGGATGGGAATTCCTGGGTATACTGACTTAGTTCCCAGCCACCCCCTCTGCTTTCCCCGTCTGCCCAAAAGGGATCCATATGAGCCAGCCCAGTACCAAAAACATTTAATGGCTAAAAAACAGGATTCTTCTGCCCATGGAAAAGAACACATGGTTTTAGTTTAACAACAGCAGCCTTTAAAGGCTACAAATTACAGTCAACAAAAGAAAACTCTCCCAGAGAAAACCACAAAGAAAATAATGGGAGAAGCAGTTTGGATTTAGCAAAATTGGAGGTGAACTGCCCTGATGCCAAGTGTGATTCCAATACCTAAATCATTCAGTCTCTTTAGCTATCTCTCCAATGAATCAATGGTTGGTTTTGGAGATGGGCTGGACTAGATTTAATCTTTGGTTAAATATTTGATACAGAGCCAGGTGAGTGTAGATCTTCCAGGTTGCCTTCACTGTGCACACCATCCGTTGAAGCAATGCAGTGCACTGTTCTAGACCTTAGTGAAAATTTCCAGAGTTTGCATTTCAGCCTGTCAGAGACTTTTTCAGCAGAAAATTCTGTGCTGGAGAGAATGGTGGGCAGGGGAGAAATGCAACCTTGAGGCATCCTTTCCTTCCAGGTGAATAATTTACCTGCAGATTACCATTTTACAGGAACACAAAGCTTGAGAAGTCAGAGGGTGGTTTCCTTTCCTCCTTATTCTTGTCTTCTGCTCGCAGCCAAATCAGCACTGCTGATGGTGACAGCAAAGCTGGAAGAGGAGCCAAGGGCAGAGGGCCAGGAGCTGGCAAAACTGAGCCACCTGCTCTCCTCCCACCTTATTTGCTCTTGTGAAATGGCTGCTGCGGCAATGGAGACTGTCACTTGTTTGCAAAGTGTGTGTGTGGCACAGAAACAGAGTGTGCCTGTTGTCTATTCACATATGTTTGTGTAATAATACAGCTCATTTAGAGCAGGATGGATAAAAGATTCATCAAGCTTAATTTTTTTGTTTTCCTAGAACTTGGTGTAATCCCAAATATTTTTTTTCGCTTTAAATCGTACTTGCTTTGGGGGAGGGAGGACAGCACCAGTGGGATGCACAATTGCTTTGTTTAGATTGGGAATTCCTCACTGGAGAAGCTCCTCAGGACAAAGAGGAGAGCTCTGGGCCTTTTATTGTTGTGCCAGTAATGCTCTGGGCAGTGCCCCAGCACTACTGTAAACTGGGAGCCTTGTTTTACAATAAATCCCACCAGGAGTGCATCCTGTGGCACCTACAGAGTGCTGGATCACCTTACAAAGATCTGTTCTATGAAGAACTTAATTTGAGCTGGATGTAATCTGCTGTCTGGATGCTCCTAGGATGCTGCAGTGTGTCCTGCAGTGTGAACTGCTTGCAAGTGCCTGCACATTACCCAGCCAGAGGGCATTGTCCTCCAAGACCCAGTTGGTTTGCACTGACCGAATCCAACATGGTCTGAGCACTCCCAGTGGCCTTTCACCTTGCAAGGAACAACCTCTGCCTTAACAACCCCAAACACATGCCTAAAATGAATATAATTCCTGTCCTTATTCCTATATCCAGCAGGCAAATACCAAGAAATCCTGACTTATTAAAATAATTCTCAGTCTCTAAATGACTCCCATAAAGCGACTTACACCAGCTGTAACTGGGAGAGTTCTTTAAATAGTTGCAATCCAGGCTTGGCACAGGGTGAACTGTTCTTATAGTGAAGAATTTAAGAAATTTCCATTACTTCCTATGGGATTTCAGAGGTCAGTTTGGGGCTCTGTAGGAAGGAAAAAGTTAGAGGCTAAGCCAGTGACTTCTAGCAGAAGCGTGGTGATGATGGGTATATTTCCATGTGCACAAAAGTGGTGGTTTTAGGTTTCTTTTTTCCAGAAAAAGAAAAGCAGAAAAATTTTCTGCTCTCTATAAAAAATTGCTTTTGTGTATGCTCAGTCCCTTTGCTCCTGAAGAACGTTTTTCAGGCTCTGGTGGGGTAGACCAAATGTGTCTTTTTGTATCTGATAACTCAACCTTTTAGTTTCTCTTCCTTTAGCTTTGAAGCCAGTCAAGCTCTCAGCCATTTCTTTGGGGTCTGAAGAGGTGACAGCATCCTTTGCCCTCACACACAGCACACTGGCAGCTTGCACTAGTGCTCTCTGTGGATAAATGCTTCACCAGGGAATACAAAATGCAGGAGCTGCTGCTCTCTGTTCTCAGCTGCTGGCAGATGGAGTTGGGGATCATCTTGTGATCTGAGCACAGTGGATGATGCACTATGTGGTGTTAAATCACCGTTTGGATGCAAAGTTTTTGTTGCCCTGGTCTTTACTCCACGTAATCTGCAGTGTGTGGTGTACAATGAAGCAGTGTGGGTTTGTTTGCTAGTTTTTCGTAGTTGCAAGAAGCCGTTGCTAACCAAAAATTGTGATTTATTTGCTCCATGGTATTCTCCTCAAAGCCTCTTGGACTGGTATTTCTCTTCTGGCATTGTTTTAAGCCCACCTGTGAATGAGCAGTAGCAAAGATAGCAGTTGTGGTGGGTCACCACTGAACATCTGATGCTCCTCCATGCATTGCCTGGGCTATTAAAATGTGTTAATATATTGCACCAGGGACTGAAGTCAGAGCTTCAGGGCATGTTTCAAAGGAACTACCTGTCCCTAATGTAGGAGTAGTGACTTAGAGCCACCAGACCTTTCCCAGACTGTCTTTTTTTAATTAGATATGCTCATCTAAGTCCAAGGAAACCACCAAGCACTCCAGATTTAAAGCAAAAATATCTGTCTTCTCTCTCATTAAGGAGCTTTTTGCAAGTGATCTCAACACTGACACAAAGGGGAGCTGCCCCATTCTTGGCAGAACTGCATGTTAGAAACACATAAAGGAGAAGGGATAAATAGCTGAGAGAAGCATGTTAGTGTTTCTAAAAATCTGGGTATTTTTAGCTCCCATGTAGCACAAATGCCCTCAGTGTGTGAGTGGCCCTTCTTAGGTTGGTAGCAGTAAGGACTCAGCATGCTGATGGAGCCATCCCAGCCAGGGTGTGCATCAGCCTCAGGTATTATCTGCTGATGAAGAGGCAGGGCGATTGCTCTTAATCTAAGCAGAATAATGTGCCTGAGACCTTAATTCTCTTTGGCAGACAAACGGAGATGCCTTGGTGCCAGGTGTATTTTGAAATTGTGCAAATATATGCGTGGGATTTGGTTCCTGAGCTGGGCAGGCTGGCCTCAGCCTTGCTGGAGCCTTTACAAGTGCTCAAGAGGCACTGGGCCGCACGTTTTGCTCTGATGTACATAGCAGGGAGATCTGGACAGCTCTGCTTGATGGATTCTAATTTGTCTGAGAGTGATGCAGTCCATGCTGGAAGTGCAGGATTCCAGAGCAGGGGCTTGCTGGGCTCCTGGGGGGTTCCTTGTTGACCAAACGCTCACCACCTCAACTGCCGCTTTTTTGGCTTGCCACAGTCTGAGGCAGTACCTGTCCGATTACCAAGGGCCTCATGCTTAAAAAAATGAAGAACATAATAACAGCATAAAGAACCACCCCCCCCCCCCCACCTTTCTTCATACACTCCTCCTCCTTGCTTCTTCACCCCGGGTTTCCCTTCAGAGCTGGGCCACAACTTTCTCTGGGAGGCAGCGAACGGTGTTTAAAATCTAGGTCACGGGGGGAGGGGGAGCGGCGCTGCACCCTTCCTACCAGGGCCGTGCGGAGCCAAATTATCGCTTCCCCGCCACCATCACCTTAGCCAGGGAAGGGGGCGGGAGTGGTGATGGCAGGAGCAGGCGGTAATCCCGTTATTTCAGCCTCTCGCTGCCGGCTTGTTGTTGTGGCGGGCTCAGGAAGGCGCTGCGGGCGCTCCCTCCGGGCCGCCCGCGGGAGGGAAACGTGAGAGAACAGCATGGGGGGAGCCAGAAGGGGGCGCACGCTCCCCCGCCCGCGCCGCCAGCCGCGGTTTTCCCGTAGCCAATGGCGAGGCGGCGCTGGCGTCCCGCCCCTCGTTCTCGGCCAATGAGAACTTACTACAGTGTTGTGGGGGGAGGAGGCGGGGCCGGGGTGGCAGAGCCGCGGGCGGGCGGCAGCGGGCGCGGAGCGAGGGTGAGCGGAGACAGAACAGAGCGACTGGCTGGGCACGGCACGGCACGGCACAGCTCCGGGGTGCCGCACCACTGCGGAGGCTCTGCGGGGCCCGCTGTGAGGCCGGCAGGCGCCGCGCGCGGGGGCGGTCGGGTAAGTGCGCGCGGGAGCGTGTGCGCGGCGCGGGGGAGCGCGCGCGGCCTTTGCGCGGCGGGTGCGTGTGCTCGTGTCCGTGTTCCCGTGTCCCTGTGCTCGCTAAACGGCGGGTAGGCGCGTGCCCGCGGTCACTGTGCAGCTGGGCACGTGCATGTGCGCGTGTAGTTGCGCGCTGTGCGTGTGCTCATCTGCGCGAAATGCGTCTGCACAGCCGGTGTGTGCGGTCAGCGTGCCTGTGCGTGTAAAGGGTGCGTGTGCGGGCGGTGTTGGGAGTGTGAACGCGTGGTCTGCACAAGCACCCCGTGTGTAGTTTGTATCGGGGGGTGTGGTGTGACTGCCGGGAGCTCTGCGTATGAGCACTGGTGTATACGCAGTGCGAGTGCAAGCTGTGCGTGTGTGTGCGCCGTGTGTCTGTGCCCACTGGGTGAGTGTGCGTGATGTTTCTGTGTGCACCGTGTATCCGTGTGTGCAGCGTGTCTGTGTACGCGCTGTGTGGCTGTTTGCGCGGCTCGTGTGCGAGTGCTAAGTCGGGCTGTGTGTGACAAGGAGCACTGCAAGTCAAAAGGCTGAGGCTTAGCCCGAGACAGATTCTGCAAGAAATGGGGATAGCAGGATGGGGACACACAGCTCGTGGGAGCTGGCACCCAGTGTCCGCCTTTGCTGGGGCGGGATTGCCTGGGCTGGGATCCCCAGCTCTGCCCGGAGTCCATTGTGCAGCAGGAGGGAGATGCGGCGGGGAAGTGCTTCGGGCTCCACAGACCGATGGCTGCTCACCCACCCATGGGGACAAATGTGGATGATGTGGTCTGGCATCAGTCAGGCATCCTGGTTTCCCCTGAATTCCAGCTCAAGAAAGCACCTTGCCCACTGGGAAGTGATGCTCTTACTGGATTTTCCACCAAAGTGTATTTTTATTTCCTATCTCCAGTGAGGAACTGTTTGTAATGAAAATGACTCCAGAAGGTCTGGAATGAGTTAAAATCCACCTCACTTCTGAATGCTGCAGCTGCAAGTGTCCCAAGTCTTCACTTCCCTGTTTTTTGGGAAAAAGGAACTTGTTCACTCTTTGTGCACTGGTTTGGGGAAGCTGGTTTTGGGCAGGGTCTGGCAGTTCTTCTCTCTGTGGATGTGTACATGGTAATTTAAGAATTGCATGTTGGGTGGTGGAGAGAAAATTTCTTAGAGATTGTCCAAATTCTGGGATAGGTGCTATGGTAGTGCAGTTACAATTCCGTGTGTTAATTTAATTAAGATACTGGAGAAGCAAAGCAAAATGGTCCCTTCCAATCCAAACAATTCCATGAAAATCTTATTTTTGAACAGTATCGCAAACTCCATTTTTGTCTTACCTTGCTCTTTCCATTTAGGATTTGAAGGCTTTACAAACACAGTGGATTTTGGCTTGCCTTAGTTTGCTTGATCTGGAGGGATGGTGTTTGAATTAGTGATTCTTATTCACAGTTGAGATATGTAAATATAATCCCTGTAAGGTCTCGTGGGGCAGAGAATATGCTGGGTCTGGATGAGGGATGTGGAGGGGCTCTGCTCTGGCTGCTGTTACTGCTGTGGTGCTGTGGAGTGCAGTTCCTTTCACAATTTGCTAAGTAGCGTCGCTTTCCCAGGATGTGCTCCCTGTGCTTCAAAGGTTGCTTTGTGGAGATCCAAAGTAGGTTGTTTTTCTTTTTTTAATGGGTGGTCCAGCCATATTTTTAATGAATTGAAGGTTTTCCTGCAGCATTGTGGTGGTTGTTAAGGGCTGTGTGTTGCATGCCAGTGATACTGATACTTTTGATGTTTATATTTTACATCATCTTGCATCTTTATTTGCATTTTTGGAGCAATTTTGAGCATTGGTGGGATTTAAAAGGCGGTAGGTTCCTTTGCATATCTTTGCTGTCATGGCCTTAATAAAGAAGGTGAGGATTTTCTAGGATTCCCATGGACAAACATAATCTGCTGCGGAAGGTAAATATCAGGATAAACACAGGGTGTGCTTCTTACCTCGAAAACTCAGTTAGAACCCTATGAAACAGAGAGAAGGATGATTTCTTTTTTTTCCTAATATAAACACTTTCGTTATTTCCTGTATCAATTTAGATGATGAGAACAGGAATTACCTGTGTTTTCATTTGATCTCACGATTGCAAGTTAAAAACAAATAATCTTATCAGAAGCAAAGCATTTCATGGGAAAGCAGCAATCCTTAGGAGTAAGGACTCCTCTCAGTCTATCTCCAAACACTTTATGTTCCTAAAGCCTACAAATGCTTCAGCAATGATAGTCCAAACCTACAGTCCCTGGCTCCAGTATCTCCCTGCCAAGTGCCTGTGTGCTCTGCATGAGCATCCACCATGTTTTTTATTTGACAGCATTTGATTTTCAGAAAGCAGTAAAACAATGTTTCTCCTGCTGCACCATTTACTACTTGTTGAGCAGATATTTGATGGATGGGACATAGGCTGGTGGGGATGTGGCTTATCTAGTGAGCAACCACCTCCACAAATTGATTAATTAGAGATCAAACTGTTGCTCTGCTGGGGTAGCTTGCAGGGATGCTGGGATGCTCCATGTGCTTTGATACATTGACAGGTGGATGATGATGATGATGATGTGAATGTGACGTGTAACATGCTGGAATAAAGTTGTGTGTACAGAAGGGTTGCTGATGGAGGGCAGTGGCTCTGTATTAGGTTTTCACCAGCAGTTATTTGGCATCTCAAAGGAATCTTGGATTTTTGGGGTCAGCAGGTGAACCTCAGACCCTTCATCCTTGGATGTTCAGTGGAAGTGTTGGCTGAGTATCCACAGCATCTGACTAGGAATTTCTCCTCCAATATCTTTCCTTGTGTTCCCAAATGAGGGGTTTGTGCTGTGAGCCTCTTAATTTGGGGGAACCGTGACAGTACCTGTGTCCCAGGTGGATTTTTCTTCAGGCCCCTACTGCCATATGTCACCTATTTCTTGGAAAAAGCCCTAGAAATCGGTGATGGATGGGAAAGCTCTGGGCTCTCCCCAGGTATCCAGGCCAGGGATCCCTGCTCCTAGTGGGGGCTTCCCACCCCTCAGTGGATGGAGGCATGTATGGCTGGGGCTGCACTGGGGAGGTAGAGCTGAGCTGTAGGGGTGTGCCATACTGGGTTAGTGTCTGAACTTGCTGCAGCTGCTTTTACATTCCTGGCAATAAGCTAAGATGAATCTAAGGGCTTAAATAGGACAGTGTGAGGGTCCCTGCAGCAAGCCCTATGGATGCAAATAATTTCCTACCATAAACCTACTTTGTACTTTTAAACTGCACTACAGATGTGTCGGCTTCCCTCTAACTTCTGTGCAGTTCTCTTGGAGGCACTAAGGAATAGCAGATACACAGGTTGTTGAGGCTTGGAGCTCTGTTTGTTGCTGTCATATAGTTTCCTGGGGAAGTTCAATATAAAGCTTTGCATCAGGAGTAGAAATTGCAGTCTGGGTCTGGGGATCTTTTGCAATGATTATTCTGCTTTCTTGGTGCTTGGTTTTTGCTGTAATCTTGCGTAGATTAAGCAGGCAATGTTGCGTAAAGATTTCCCTGCATATGTCTTATCTACTACTGTTTTGATCAGTATTGTGGTTTCTTAAGTTGAAAAGAACTGTAGGATGCGACATAGCAGGGATTTATCTTTGTCCATCAGATGGATTAGGTAGGCATGTTTATGGCTTGTACTTAATCCAGATTAATATTATTAGTTGCTTTACGTTCAGTCAGTTGTTTACGCTTGTTTTCTGTTTATGTGAGTTTTTGCTTGTGTAATGCCACTCACATTGTGTATTAAAAGCCAGTGCTTTTAATTTGTCCATGTAGATCATGTAGATGGACTAAATCTTTCTCTCTCTTTCTTTTCTGTTTCTTTTTTTTTTTTCTTCTTTTTTTTTTCAATTAAGCAGTTCTACGGAGAGGGAAATTGTGTGGGCTTGGAGGGTGTGTTCAAGCAATCGTACTCTTCCAGGGCATGCTCCTCCAGACCCTGCTGCATTTCTGATCTGGAATTTTTAAACAAATTCCCATGCCAGCTTGCTTTAGCTGTTGTGCTTAGAGCAAATGTCGACAGCAGTGGTTTGTAATCTATAATTTATAAAGTCTCACAGCACTTGAACTCTGGTGCTTTTGAAAGGGACTGAGAATTTTGTATCTCTCTGATCTCAATGCAGAACCTAAAAGATGTAGGAAGATGAGCAGCTCAGGGGAGTGTTTCTTCTTGCAGGCGATGGGAGAGCTCCATGGCCTGGTTGTGTGGCTGCAACCACAGTGTTGGACGCTTCCCTCCCAGATGTGTATTTTTGGGGAGCAGCCTAGTCCATTTGCTAGTGAGGGTGAGTGCCAGGTGATGTCAGTCTGGCTTTCAGACAGGGTTACACACACCACAGCTGCCTGAGGACCTGGAGCCCAGAGCTCTGGAGGTTCCTTTGCTGTGTCAAAACTGAGTCCTTCTTACAGGGATCAGCTCAGCCTGGGATGTAACCACAGCAAAACATGCTGTGGTTGAAGCCTGGGGATGGGAGTATACTTTGAAAGCAGTGGAAGACGAATTGGGCTAGTTAGCTATTTCTATGAAAACCACAATTGCTTTGGACCCTCCATCACTGGTTGTAGGCTGATTATTCCTTACCCATCCCATGGAATATGTGTATGTGAGACAGATAATTAAAAGGTTTTAATGAAATAAATAACTAAGCTTCTCAGGTGCCTTTATAGTAGAATTACAGAGCCAAACCGTTGGGGGTGAAAGATGGAGTGGGCTGCTGCTGGTCCAACAGCACCTGCTCACCTTCCCGTGCTTCACCCCTAGGGCCTGTGTATCAATGAACACGAGAGCAAGCAGGGTGTAAGTGGGGATGGTCCCATCCTATTGTGTGCAGGGCTCCAGGCTGTATTTATTCCCTCTTATTCAAACTCTGCTCAGAAGACAGGATTAATAATTCCCACCTGAATTCAGCTGCAATGCCTGTGTGCAAATGAATCAAAAGCTTGTCTTTGCAATTCACTCATGAGATGATCTGGATGCTCCAGGAAGGTTTGAAGGCTGGTTTGGTTTTATCCCATTGACGTGGAGCATAATGAAACGTTTTATGTTACAGACCTGGTTTCTGCCTCTTGTGAGCTGCCTGCAGTGCCTGGTTCATGGAAGGATAAAAATCTTTCAAGTGCAGCTTCAGCTGCCGTAGCCAGCAAATATTTTTCCTCCTGCAGCCCTGTCTTACATGCTGCCTTCCAGTTCCTGAACCAGTGGATAAGAGGGCCCTATAACCAATGTCATAGGATCTCCTGAGTTGGAAGGGGCCCAAAAGGATCATCAAGTCCAACTCTTGGCCCTGCACAGGACGCCCCAACAAGCCTACTCTGTGCATCCTTGAGAGGGTTGTCCATTGTCCAAACATTCCTAGAGCTCTGGCAGCCTCAGGGCTCAGGCCATTCCCTGGGAAGCCTGGTCAGTGCCCAACCATCCGCTTGTGGAAGAAAATTTTCCTGGTATTTCACCTAAATGTGTATCTCTGATTTCTCCTCTTAACACATGAGGGCCAAAGGAGAGCAGGATGCCCTGGGACTTTAAGGGAAAATGCAGATTATAGTTGGTGCAGAGGGAGCTCAGGGTGACATTTTGCAGACTGACAGAAAACTCATTTAAATCCCCCAAAAAATACTGCTGGTCTGTCCTTTAAATACTGGATTCTGTGTGTGCGTAGTGTTTTAGTCCTGTTGGCTAAGACACGTATTGTGGCAGTGTCACCTTGACAGGCTCATCAGACACAAGTCAGTGGGACCCTCCAGGGATGCAGCCCCTTGGAGAAGAGCAGCAGTGAGCTGTCACCCCCCTGGTACAAGGGAGTCCTCCTGTCCTTCATGTACCATGAAAACTCAGCTGCTCATTTGGTCTGAAAAATCTTGAAATCCAGCATTAGGCCAAAGTTTTCGGCTTAAATACCTGTTTTACAGCTGTTGTTTGGAACGAATTGGCAGGCAAGATGGAAATTGTTTGTTTAAACTGTGGAGTGGTGGTTGTTGGTCTGAAGTCAGAAGAAGTCACTTAACCAGCATCCCTGTTTCTCCTGCGTGAGTGTGTGTAAGTGTATACAGGCAGTAGAAAGGCCATTTATCATGCAAACATGCCCTGACACAGATAGAAGGCAGACCCCTGTAGCTTGCAGGAGGAAGGGGTCACATTCCATGCAAGAAAACACATTTTTAGGACCCTTAGTAGCATGCATTATGATTTGAGCGGGGAGAAAGCAAGTGGGATGAGTACCAGGCACTTCCTGGTCTCCCTCCATCCCTCCTCCTGGGAAGTACCAGCACTGCTCCTGTGTCCCTCCATTCCTCCTGGGATTGGTGCTAGTTGCTGATGCTGATATTGCTGCTTTTTTATCTCCAACTGCCAACTTGAAAGTTGAGTGTATGTGGTGAGAAGCTAGTGAGAGTCTTGGTGAATGTGCACATGAAGTAGCAACATGATAAACTCAGTGTGGGCTGCCTGGTCCAGCTGCAAGAATAACTTTTATGGAGGAAAAGCTGGAAGCTTTTGGGACCTGAAGAAGAGTTCAGGTGCAGAGAAAATGTGAGTTTCCAGTTGTTCTAGTCAAAAGGATTCAAGGACCCCCATACTTTCTAGAAGAGGGGGAGCAACTAGAAACTGTTTTGGAGGGTGAAGAATGTATATTGCTTTTCTATTATTTTCATGTGCAGCCAGGTCCCCCCAGGTGTTTAAACATGATGGAAAAGGGGTCTTGCTGACATGTGAGTTTGCTGACACACACAGATGAGCTGCTTTCATTCTTCAGGGCTTTCTGAAAAATTCAATATTGTCAGGATAGCCCTGGAGATGGGAGTTTATCTACAGCGGGAGCAACTGCATCAACATGGAAAGGGTATACTGGTGATAGTGGGGGGAAATGGCCACATGCTGAATTCCTCTGATAACTGCTTCTAATGCGTGCCATAGTTTTTTCAGACTTCTGAAGGCATTTGTTGTTGTAACTGCTTCTTTTACTTCCATCAGGTCTACCTAGATGCTGCCTTCAAAAAAACACTTCCTTTGTTTATGAGTGGCAGTATCAGTTTGTTTGCTCCCGCCTGTCACTGCTCTTTCCTTCACTCCACTAGGAAATGGTGGAATAAAGCTGGAGTTGGTCAATGAGGTGAGAGCAGCTGTTGTGCTTATCCTGGTACAGGACCCCATCTCTGCTCGCAATCTCTTCAGCAAGGTTTGGGATGCTTCATCCGCTTGATAACGAGAACCCAAGGGACTTGTGGTGTCCAAGCATTCTTGTCTCAAAAAATGACCTTTTTTACTCTGTTTACACCCTGAAGCAAGCTTTCTTCGTTTTTTTCTTCTGAAGGAAAATGCTTTGTGTAGTTGGTATCTCCCATCCCCTCAATTTTGGGGCATCAATGCAGAAAACATTCCTCTTCTTGGTTTGGGTACTCTTCCTCCCACCTGCAAACACCTATCAGATGCCAGTGGGGAAATCAGCAGTGGCATGGACAGCATTAGCGGCTTCATGTTTTGCAGCTGCTGCTCTTGGCTTATTTAAAAATGATAATTGACTCTCTTCATCTACCCTGATGATGGTGTGCTGCGATACTCCTTTTGCAAAGATGTGGTTTATTAAAAACTGAATCCCTGTTGCATGATGAATCAAGAGGGAGCGCTTGAGGAAACTGAATCTATTAGTGCTACTTGCCTGTGTGCCTCCATAGGCAAGAATGGGAGTAGATAATGGACATTAGGGATGAATTCACAATGCAAGGAGGCTTGCAATTACAGAGAAACTTGGTATTTCACCGTGATGCTTTTCTTGCAGGTTTATTTCTTTTTATATTTGAGCTGGAGTCTCCAGCAGGAGCATTGCTTGATGATTGCACTGGTGAGTCTGGTCTCTACAGTGCTAGTCACAGCAAAGTCTGGTGATCTGGGAATGCAAATACGTTATACACAGCATATGAAAATACAGTGGAATTTAACTTTTTTCTCCTTTTTTTGAGGTAGATACACAGCTGCATTTGTGCCAGTGATAAGGTTGTCTGCAGATACAGGTGAAGGAGATGTGCCATGCCCTGTGCCTGCAGCTCCATCACACACAGGTTCAGGAGGTTGGAAGGTGTGCATGGAGCTCATTGGTGTCTCAGTGAGGTGCTAACCTGCTTACAGTTGACTGTGTTTCCTGGGCTGATACTGCTGGGGGAAGTGGTTGTATGTTAACCATTTTTCATGATTTCTCAGCACAAACAGTTGTAAGTCATTCCTGTGGTATGAGCAGATGCAGAAAGCTTTCAGCCCTGGTTTTGCTGTGCAGAGGTACCACCTCATGCCTGGCCTTTGACAACACAAATGTAAGGAAAATAAGAACTCTGCCCTTTTTATGTATTAACTACAAAATCAGCTGAAAACTTGGGGATAGATTCTGCTTGTTTTGTAAACAGGTTAACCTTCTGAAACTTATGACTCTGGCAGAAAACCAAGGAGTGATGAGTTATAGTGAAACTGAGGTTTAAATAATTATAACGTTCCTATCACTTCAGCTTTACCACTAGGAAAACACTATAGGATTGGTGAAGAACATTTGTGTTTTTACTGAAACACTTGTTCTAATAAATTTTCTAGACTGGAGGGGAAAGAACATCAACTAGAGCTGCAGCTGTGCACCTCTGAAACAGGAGACTTGTGAGTGGGTGGTTCTTGTCTACCTCAAGTGTCTGCTTGTATTTTCCCCCAATTCCCTTCAGCAGAAGCACTCCTTGAGAAAATATTTTGAGACATTTCTTTAAAACAAAAAAGAGAGAAAAGCACAAGCCTCTCTGTTGTAAAATGTTGTCAGACCTTTGCTATTGGAGCAAGAGCGTTTGGGATTTAGGAAAACGGGGCAGATACGCAGCCGGCTGGACCTCACAAGATTGAGCATCATCTCAACAATTCTATGTCAGCTGAGCCCAGCAGTTGCTCAGTTCCCCAGCTCCAGAAGAAACTGACTGGGGAACGTGCAGTTTTTGTCTGTTTTCCCAAGTTAATCTTCTTGCCCTGCTTTCCCACCCAAGGACTGTGGTTTTGACTAGTCACAAGCTGTTTCATGGGTGCAGTCAGTTCAGGTGCTACAAGTTGGAGATGTCTGGGGATGAGTCACTAGAGCTCAGGATGGGTCAAGTTTCTCAAAAACAAGAAAACAGGCTTTGTGAAAACTTAAAATTAAGAGTTGATTCCCAGACACTAGGCGATCCAGACCTCTTAGTGTCGGAAGTGGTGAGCTCTTTGATGGTGTGTTGGGAAATTTGAGGCTTGAAATTTGTTGCTGTGTTCAAAAAAAAAAGTGTTTTTGCTGCTCCAAGCAGCAAATTACATTTTTTAAAAAAATGCAAATAGGAAAAAAATGCAAAATGGAAAAAAAATTCAGCTTGGAGCAGTGCAGATATTTAATTTTTAAGTTGGTAATTTGTCACGCAAGTAATTAGCCAGTGTGCTACCCAGCACAGTTCCTTCTGACTTTTGCAGTGGTCATATACGTGATCTGCACTTACTGCGGAGAAAAATGGATGTGGCAATTGCATTTTAGTTGGAGGACTGCTTTTTTGTGTTGATCATTGTAAATGGGGATGTGTGTTTTTCATTGGGAATCAGAGATCCACCCACCTGGTACTAATGAAGTGTTTGGTATAAGCCACCTGCAGCAGAAGCCTATTCAGCCATTCCCGATTTCCCAATGGCACGAGCATGTGTATGCTTGTGTGGCACCTTCTTATTTTGAACAATGCTGTGAGTTGGTTTTGCTGCTTAAAATGAACTTCTGTAAAGCAGCAGCTTGCTAGGTGACCACTAATTGATTTAATTCCTGCTCTTAATATGAAATATATTGTGGGTTATAGAAGCATGTTCTGCTCCGTATTACTCGACCAACACTGTCCCGGATGAGGGACGTGTTCCCCATGTTCCCATGCAGGCATGTCCCTGGTGTAAGCACTTCAATCCACCATGATGTTCCCTGCCCCAGTGCTACAACATGAATTTTTCTCAGAAGCTGTTGTTTGGCAAGGTCGGGGAACTGAAGTGAAGCACAGAGAAGAGTTATTCACCTTTTTATTTTTCCTCTTGTATTCAGAAGCCTAGCACTGATGTTCCCTGTTGTTGTCATGACTGAGTTCTGCAGTGCTGTTGGTGAAACGCTTTGAAAGTGCACTGCACCATGCAAAGAGAAACACATTTTTGAGAAAAAAAATCTAATATTCAACAAAAAAATGAGTATGTAATCATGGTGAAGTGCTGTTTCCTTCTGGCATATCACTGTTCCATGCAAATGGCACAGCATCAGTACACTGTGCAATAAAAATCTATTTCTAGAAAGGAAAAAAAGAGGCCAGAGTTTATGGGATTCTTCTCCAAATCCAACAGAAGCATGTCTTGTGCTAGGGGGATTATTAAATCTGAGCAATATGAGTTGCAAAATAACTTGTTAGGCTGCTGTCTGCAGAGGCCACTGTGTGAAGGCAGACGGGCGTTCTGTGCCCTTCCTGACAGTTCACGCTGTACTCCTGTGTCCTAGGCTCTGCTCAGGGAGTTGTTTTGGGTCATAACCTCAAAGGTCTGTTGTTAATGACTGAAGAGCTCAGTTCCTGGTATAAAATTACCTGTGCTTGAAGGGCCATGGCATTCAGACATTTCCCCCATAGAGTTCGGGGTTTTCATCCTCCTAGTTTTGTGTGCTTTGCTAGAGGTGCTTAAAACTCATGGGCATTTATACAGCATTGGCTGCTGTTGCTGGTGTGTGCCTTTAATCCCAGAGATTTCTGGGTTAACATCCTGGGTTTGAACTGGTGCTGTGTTTTGTTGAATCCCATAGGGAAAACTGGATATATATTGCTGTGAATACTTGGTGGATCCGAAGGGCTGCTGTAATCTGGCCACTAAGGCTGTGATGCTAATTGTCTGTTTCACTAAACCTGCCCTTCATGCTCAGGACTGTTAATCCACCACTGAGATAAGGAATCCGTTTCTTCTCCCAGAGGAGAGACTGGTGCTGGATGCTCCAGCTCTGTGCCCTTCAGCAGGCAGCAGCCTCATTCACAGGATCTGTAATTAATGTTGGCTCTTGAGCGCTGAGTAATTGGGAGCAGTAATTGGATGGTAGCTTAAGAGTAGGAGCATGGTTTAATAAAATAAAACAAACAGGCTTGCAGTTGTAATGTCAGCAGGTAAAACGCCTGGGAAACAGCAAATCCACATGGCAGTGACGCCAGCAAGGTCTGTGCTCAACACCGGCGCTTCAAAGTCAAGGCAGTGAACCAAAGCCTTCAGAGCAGGGCAGGGCAGGTCCTCGTTTCCTTCCCTGGCTGCTGAACAGGGGAAACAACCTGGTAAGGCAGACACTTTTTAAACATCTCCCATGCTTAGGAATAAGACAATTAAATGTTCATGTTGTGGAGTTATAGTTCTCTTTAGAAGAGTTATAGTTCTCTTTTTGCAGCTTGTTTAATAGCTGGGGAGCTGGAATGAACTCAGGCTGTGCATGGTGTCCTAACCAGAGACCAGCTCATTACATTTGTTTCTGTCTTGTTTTTGCTTTTTACTCTTAAACTACACTTCTTGCCACTGTGAGGGCTCCCATTTATCTACTTTTATTTTCTGTATCGCCCTGCTCACAGCTTACACTGGTGAGGAAGTGCCTCCCAGCTAGCTCAACCTGCTCAGACCTCATTTGTGTGTTTATTATTTTCATCTTAGAGAGGAAGAGGCAAGCATTTACCTTCAGATTGTGTGTATAGAAAGAGAATCTGAGGGATGTGCAGAGGAGGTAGGTGGTTTAAGAATGTATTTATTGGAGGACCAAAGAGCTTTTTTGGCAGGAGCTGCTTGGCTGGAGCACCTGAGTGATGTCACTGATGCTTTTGCTCTCTCCCCTCTTTCACCCTGGCCTCATTTGAAGGGTCTTCTCATGGTAGTTTTAACCCGAACAATGATATCGCCAGAGCCTGCAGAAAAGAGGATTTATGTGGCATTTATTCCCTTGTGCTGCATGAATGTGGATTTCAGCAATATTGTTGTGTGGCTCCTGCTGTCAGCAGCACAGTGAAAAGAGTGGCTCACTTGTCTGGAATTGTGACTATGGGACTTGCAGCCCTTTAGCAGCATAATTTTAGCTGGGGCTCTCCATTTAGTCGCCAGTACTAGGCAAGACCAAATAATTTTGGGTCAAAAATAATATGGTTTATTCTTATTTTGTTGTTGCTTTTAATACTGAGCTACTTGAGTCTCTGTGGGTCTTTGGAGCTTTCAGCTGGATGATGCACTTTTGGGCTCAGTGTGTCTTCAGCTGTGCATGAAGCAATGGCACAATGAGGATTTAAGTATAAAAAAGAGGAAAATAAGCAAAGCTTGTCCAAAAAAACATGGTGGTTGTTCCTACCACCACTATATTGTTGAGGGTTTGTGTGTATACACATAGGCACACACTTTGAATAGAATAAGGATTATTTTTGAAATCTAACTCATAAAATAAGTATCAGTGGGATGCTAAATTGTGTATATAAGGCCAGTAGCTTATCCAGAAAGCACCACTAGCCCCATGTATGATTTATTTTAATTGGGAGAAAATTTAAACCAGCTACTGTTTTCAGCATATGCTTTATCCCTGCTAAAGAAAATATTTTGCCTTTGTTGGGTCTTCATTTATTTAAAAATATTGCATTGTTAAAACAGTTGGAAGCTGTTTGTTGTTGTCTTCTTAGCTGGTTGGTGGCCAGCAGCGTTCTGGCTCTGCCATGACAGGTTGCACTGACACAGGTGGGAGTGGAGAAAGTTGGTTTACAGCTTCCAAGTGCAGCCCCAGTTTCCCCCGTGAGAATGCCCACCTGACTTCATGCCTAAGCTCCCTTTAATGCCCTCAGGGATGTTAAACTTCTCCCAGTGTGGTGTGTGATACAGGATAAAAGGGAGAGGACTGGGGAGAAAGGTGTAGGTTGTAGGGGAAAGGGATCCAGGGCGGCCCCTGGAAGTGGGGAGAAGGTTGGAGGGAGTCAGGGGGTGGTGGAAGAAAGCAGGGATGATGGAAGAAAGAGCAGTCTGCTGCAGCCAGACAGGAAGGTAGGAGAGATCCTTCTAGTGCCTGTTGTCCATGGAGCTCCTGTGTGGAGCAGTGGTTGAATCAGCAGGATTAAGTGTGGCGGGAGGGGAAGGTGCTGTGGTGTTTTGTTCAGAAACACAAGGGCCATCCAGGAGCAGCAGTGTGATACTCAGCACTAACCCTGCTATGGTATGCTGCATGGCAATGGTGGGTGTTGAAGAGGTAGAAAATACCTCTTGAGAGCCGGTGGAATGTGGCCATGCTGGTGTGTTTGTTCAGTGAAATCACAACCCATGACAGCCTCCCACACCAACCCATCCAGCACAGAAAGGAGGGCGGCAACCAAAAATATGAGCAAACAGCCCCTGAATGTGGGTGCAAAATGTATTTCTGACCCCTCCCTGCTGTATTGAGGGTGAACACAACTTCCTTTTCCTTACTGTAGTCTGAAGAAAGCAATGTTTGCGTACATTTCCTCCATGCAAATAATTACAGTGACCCTGGGCTGATGCCAGAGCTGAGCAGAGCATGCTGCAGGAGCCGGCATGGATCCTTACTTGAGTCTCCAGTGGTGAAAAAACCCTCACAACACCATCTTATCTTCCATCCCATTCTTTAAATCAGTGTTCTCCCTTCCCCCCATGATGATGTTTAATATCCTGTTCACTGTTTCCTACTGCTTATAGGCCAGACTGCTGGCTGGAGCTCAGCTGCTGTGCCCAGTTGTTAGTGGGGCAGTAATTCAAAGCAGGCATGAGCACAGACTCCCTGTGGGATAATGCTGCCCTGGCTCTGTGGACAGGCAGTAGGTGTCAGTAGTTTGGTTCTGCAGCAGACTGGGGGTGATAAAGTGCTCACTGAGTGTTTGCTATCCCAGAGGATCAAAGGGATTCCTCATAACTGGGCAGCTGAAATGAAGCATCCCCACCGTCTGCCTTTAACTGAGCTACTGAATGGTAATGGACCAAAATCATCAAGATAGGCACTGAAATGCCATGTCGCCAGGTCAGTACAGGATTGAGAGGATTGCCTGAAATGGGCACTTTTTTGCTATAAACTTCTGAGAGCTTTACTCTCATTATGAAGTCTCAAACTGCCAGTGGTTTCTCTGCTCTGGAGTCGCCCGAATCCTGCCAAAGAAGCAGGTGATTATTTAATGAAAATAGCATTTCCAAGCTCTGTGTCAAAGCATCCAGAACACCTTGTGTCTTCTTCCTGTTGGTGACACTGCAAAGGCACTGTGGGAATTCAACAGCAGATTTTTGATTCAAAGCCATCTTCAGTGAAAATGGTTGTTTGTAAATGTGTTGCATCAGATGTGTCAATGGATGTAATTAGGGAATGAAGACTACTGCACACCCCTAATTAAGCGGATTAAAAATTCAAGCTGCCTGATTTCACTGCTGGATGGAAAAAACAGACTTGTGGAAATGGCTGGAGGCCGAGTCTTGGGGAGGTGGGAGGGGTTCTGCTGCAGTGTGCTGGCTCATGAGAACAGCTCTGGGAGGTGACAGGACTTAGCTGCTCTGCTACGTGCCCATAACTGACTGCTGACTGCACATGATGGTATTTAATTGCTGCTTGATATTCCCCTTCTGTTTGGTTCCTGTTTCTGGTGGGGATGGGAGGATTTTCATCCCTGACAGCCGTGCTGGGCTGCAGCCTTTGGAAGGTGACAGTTGTGTCTCCCCACGTCAGTTTGATGTCCTGGTCTCTCCCGTCATCTCAGTACCCAACCCCAACTCTTTGGCTGTTCTGGATGGAGCTGTGGGATCTTGTTGTGTAGAAGCAGAAGTGAGATGTGTGTGAGGACACAGGGCAGAATCTCCAGGCATGCCTGAGATGCTTTTTGCATGCATGAAACAGGCCGGATTGTGCAAATAGATGACAAAGAATATTGTGCAATGGAAATATTAGGAAGCTGTGCTCACTGAGGGCTTCTCCCTAGCCTTGTGAAGAGGAGAATGACTTTGTTATGGGCTGAGGACTGCCGACAAGGATGTCTCATAAATCCAAGTACTGATATCCCATTGCTTTGTTTACTCGGGGTGAGTGTCACCTGCTCTGTGGTGCAGGATCCCTGGAGGGATTCTGGAGAGCATCCTCTGTGTGGGAGGTGTTGCAAAACCCACCTTGATTTTCCAGGAACCATCTTCTTCTTTGCTACCTGGCTCATGGAGCTACCCCAGGATCAAGTGTGACTTTGTGGTCAGTGAGCATCACGAGCAGGAAAGCTGGGAAGAAAGCTATCCCTATGGAGGTGGCAGGAAGTGTCCGAGCGTGTTCTGGAGACACACTGTGTTCTGGTGCTGCATTCATTGGGCACCATCCTTCTGGGGCCCTGGTGGTGCTGGAATTTGTCCCAGTCAAATGGAGCCAGTACCTTGAGGCTTTACAAACAGCTTCTGACCGCTTGCTCTGCGTGTTTGGAGGAACAGCTGAGTGACTGGCTTTCTGCCTGTGGCTTGTAGACCAGATTTGTTGGGGGGCGCAACATGATTACACCCAGGTTTTGGATGTTTGCCTGCTCTTCTTGGGCATAGACTGGAGCCTGCAGATGTGCAGTAGGATCATCCCCATGGGTTTTTTGAGGGGAACATGGTGCAGAGTTTAACCATCACCTGCAATATTTTTTTAAAAGGGAGTAAAAAACCAGATGAGCTTTCTGGAGGAGGTGTCTCCACTGCCCTCCTGTGCACAGTACCCACAGAACATGCTTTGCTGCTCCCAGTCTTGAGGCAAGGTCAGCAGCATCCCAGTTTGTATTCCCCATTGCTATGTGCCTTGGGGAGCTGCAACCAGCTTGGAGTGGGCTCTGCTGCTTTTGCAGGTGGGTGTCAATTAACTCTTAGTGGGCTCTAAAAACCAAGCTGCCTGGTCTTGAGAGTTTTCAAGTTGTTGAAGGTTGGCTTCTTTCTGTGATACTGGGAGTTTACAGCTCAAGGTTGGTGGTGGGAATTGATTTCTTCTCCTTCTCTGTGCTGTTGCATGGGATGCTGAGCCCTTAAAGAATAGGAGACTTCAGAAAGGGGTGGACCTTCCTAAACAAAGCCTTCCCCCAGCTCAGGAGCAGCACAGGCTGCTGCGTGCTGATACCTGCAGTGTTTGTACCCACCCAGCTTCACAACCCCCTTGCTTGCTGACTCATTCCCTTGGGCTCCTCAGAGCTCTTGCTGTCCCACTTGTGTCTCCAGAGCTGGCATCCATGTCTGTGCTGGATCTGGCTCGTTCCATGCCGATGGTTGCTAAAGAGATCTCCAGCTTCTTCATCCCCTGTGTTATTCTGCTGGTGTAAGTGACTGGGGCTTGGCCAGAAAACTGAGAATTGAGAAATCTAGTAGATAATCTGCAGCTGGCCTGTGCCTTCCTGCACTCATAGGTGAGGGTCATTAATATTTTAAAGTGCAATGTTCAGGCTGGTAGTTCCTGTAAAGGTAATTTTAGTTACCTTGCAGCCTGTGTTTCGCTGTTTGATGGTGAGCATGTGAGAGCAAACCAGGTAAATCAACTCAGCCTGGTAGCTGGTACAACTTCTTAAAACTCATTAAAACAACATAAAACCACATTTGCTGCACCCTGGGGCAAACCCAGGTACCTCTGTGTTAGCCACTGTGTCCTGGGCGTTCCCCTCACTGCAGGCTCTTGAGAGGGAAAATGATGTTTCCTCTGTATTAAATATCTTTGGAGTGTTGCTGTCAGGAGAAAAGGTCTTGGAATCAACTTAGGGTAGTTGAGTGCTAACTTAAGTGTCCTTAACAAGCTGAGGAGTGGTAGGTATTCAGCCTTGAGAAGAGAAAGCACTAGGAAGACCTTAGAGCCCATTCCAGTGCCTAAAGGTGCTTACAGAAAGGAGAGAGAGTGACTTTTTTACAGGCAGATGGTGTGAGAACAAAGAGGAATGACTTCAGACTGACAGAGGGCAAGATTAGGTGGGATAGTGGGGAGAAGTTCTCCCCTGGGAGGGTGAGGAGACCCTGGCACAGGGTCCCCGGAGAAGTTGTCCCTGGATCCCTGGAAGTGTCCAAGGCGAGGCTGGAGCAACCTGGGATAGTGGAAGCTGTCTCTGCATGTGGCAGGGGGTGTAATGAGATAAACTTTCAGGTCCCTTCCCACCCAAACCATTCTAGGCTTCTGTAATAATTGATGGCAATTTTGAAGCAGTAAGCCCAGTGGAAAGCCAGGGTTAAGGATGTTTTCATCCAGCTTTTTTAGCCAGCTTTCATGAGGGCTTAGCAGAGAACAAGCCTAGCACTTGTTCTCCCAGCTTTTCCTGTAAGTAGTTCCCTCAGATAGTTCAAATATTGTGCATTTCTTGTGTGCTAATATAATCTGAATAACTGCATGATTATAGTTATTTTTAATGGCTTTGGGGCGTTGTACAAGGGTGCAGCAGATGTATTTGAGGCAGTTGGGTGAATGCAAATTGCGTTACAGCCGTGAAGTAACAAATGAAGCCCTTAAGTGCAGTGTCCCTGGCATGCAGGGGAGGAACAGCCCAAATGTGTGAACTGGGGCAGTCAGTGATGGAGCCTGTTAAGAGGTTTTAGCATCAAGCATCCTTCTGGCTCTTGGTGCAGCAGCGGTTCATCCTGGCAGGTCCTTCTGTGTCTCTGTGTGTGTGTGTGTGTGTGTGTGCAGAGGTGGTATTTATCTAGCAGGCAGCTCTTTATCAAAGGAGTGTGCAGGGCCCTCTGGGCTTCTAATTATAGCTTTGGCTTGGAAGCAACCAAAAGGAGAGCAACAAAAGCAAAACGTGCTTTACTCCTATTCTTGGGAAACTGTAAGGGAAGAATATGAGCCCTGTTACGTTAAACCTTGAGTGTAAATGAGGCATAGTGTAAGTAAACACATCTGTGTTCAGGCAGGAAAAAAAATACCTTTTGAATAATTCAGGGAAAAAATCCTCCTGTTCAGCTGATGGAGAGCTATTGGTTATTTCTCTGGAACTGTTGCTTTAACAAGTGGGATGGTGCTGCAGGGAGAGCCATGGTCACACACAGCGGTGATATTGTGATCTCTGCTGTACTGTCATCGCCACCGTGGGTGTCCCTTCGGTGCGGAGTCTGGAGTGGCTGTTGTGAAGCGACCGGCTGGGATGGAGCCTGTCCTTGCCATTGCCTTCCTGAGATACAGTGGCTCACTCACGGTGCTTTTGTAAGCATCGTTCCCACTGCTTTTCTTTGCACAGATTTCTGGTGCCTGCCGGGTGCCTGTGCTCCCCGTTTCCATGGGAGGCTGGTGCAGGGAGCAGCCCCAGGATTTATCTGCACCACGCAGAGGCTGAGCTGCTCCTAGGGTGGGGATGGGCTGGGATGGATCACTCCCTCCCTCCTCAGTGCTGGGCTGATAGCGGCTCTTTGGACAGAGGAGGGGTTTGGAGTGACTGCTGCCTGCCAGGCTGAGCCCCTGTCTCCTCCGGGAGGGTTTGGTTTGGGACTGAGTTTGAGAACCCAACTGTGTTGTTTCTGCTCTGGCCTCTGCAGGGAAGGGAGGGGAAAGGAGCTCCAAGAGTTACTGCTTGCTACTGAAGAGGAAACAGCACTTGTATTAAACTGATGCTTTTCTTAGGCTTCCCAGCGAGCTACTGTGTTCAGTGGGAGGAGGGATAGTCCATGAGCAGCTTGATTTTGCTGGCAGTTCTGGTGCACGTGCCTTCTCTGTGTCTCTGTTGTGGGTCCAGCTGCTCCAAGTTCAAGTGAGTTTTCTGGACAGGTCTCACACAGGCAACCTTTTGAAACCCATTGCTGTAGACAAGCCCTGGTGTCAAGTAGGTGTTTTCATTTAAATTTCAGCAATGAGCAAAGCCCATGAATTTCCATGTAAGGAATTCTGTAACATCCAGGAGGATTTTTGAGGATACGGAGCTCTCAACTCCCTTTGGTTGTAATGCACTTGCTGCTCCATTTAGTCAGGTCATTTTATAAGCCCAGTCTTCAGTTTGACATAAATGATTTGCTTTCAGCAGATGGTGAGCTACTATTTTTGCCCTCATTTAACTAGGAAAGCTGTACGATAGCAGGAGATGGGAGAGGAGCACGGTGCTGCCGACATGCAGTAGATTACCAGGGCTGGTCTGGTGAGAATTAAATCCAGGCAGTTGTAATGTGCCATCTGTGTTGTGTTGGGTGGTTTATTTTTTCCCTGTTCAGTGAGGTTCCTGAAGTCTTCTGTTTTCCCTCTAGGTCAGGCTGAGTGACAGCATCCTTTTTGTTCAGGATCCAAAGTACCAGCACAGAAGGATAAAAAAATGTTAATTCTGAGAGAGGTTATAAAATGTCAGCAATTATTATTCCTCTAATAAAGTGTATTAAATAAATTCTGAAAAGTTCTGAGTCTTTAGAGTATTTTAAAGTTGTTTGAATTTCTGTTGCGAGGCTTATTTTATTACATTTGAATTTCTTACTTTGTTTGAACCTCCCCAAGCAAACAGCTCTTTGCTACAGCCATAGAATCCCAGATTTGGGTTGGCAGAGACCTTGAAGTCCATCACATTCCACCCCCCTGCTATAGCTAGGGACACCTTCCATTAGACAAGGTTGCTTCAAGCTCTGTCCAGTGTTTTCTGTATGTAGTAAAAATCATATGTAGGACACATAACATACATGTGGAGTGAGCTCTGGCAGCTACAGTTTCCTCCTCTCCCACCCGCAGGTTTGTTGCAGGTGCACCAGGTTTTGACAAAACTGCTTTTTCAGGCTGTGCTCTCTATTTCAAGCAGTATTCTGTGTAGTGTCCCTGGTGAATTATGTGCTTTTCACACACATTATGAAATGGGGAAGAACACATTTTGAAAAATGCCTACCACGCTGTTGCTGAAACTTTTTGATTTTTGCCTATTTTTAGCAGAAGTTTGTGTCTTATCATTATCTCCAGCTCTTGCTGGAGCAGCAGTGTTAAGTGAAGCCACATATTTTTGTGTAGAAAGGTCAAGACAGTTTGTCCCACCCATTATCTGATATTGGGCATCTCTGCGAGACAGTTCGTGTTTCCAAGAACTGAATGGATAGTCCTTTTTCTTCCTTCTCTGAAAGACTAAGCCACTGGGAATTAAGTAAGTTATGACATAAGCCACAAATAATTTTTCCAGGCTTGGAGTTAGATTTTTCACAGAGTCACAGATTAGTTTGAATTGAAAGGAAGATTAAAGCCCATCCCATCCCACCCCCTGCCATGGGTAGGGATGCCTTCCACCATCCCAGGTTGCTCCAAGCCCCATCCAGCCTGGCCTTGGACACTTCCAGAGATCCAGGGGTAGTCACAGCTTCTTTGGACAACCAATGCCAGGGCCTCTCCACCCTCACAGGCAGGAATTTCTTCCTGATTTCTAATTAACCCTTCCTTCCATCAGCGTAGGTTCAGTTTACTATCACTAAACTTACTGGATGCCTAAATAAGAGAGACTGAAGTAGACTGACAGGTAGCAAAGTGTGACAGACACATAATCCAAACATGGCTGTTTCATTGAGCCTCTGTAACTCGTCATGGAGCAGCCCAGTGAGCAGTGCTGTCATTTCCAGGGAACTCAGGTACTGTCACTTAATGAGAGCCTTCCAGAGCTCAGGTGCCATAAGGAAAGGATTTAGCTTTCTCTTGAGAATTGAAGGCTTTCTGAACAGGGAGCTGTTGTGGTGTGTTGAGCTACTCTAAAATCTTTTAGATAAATCTCAGGCTGGAAAATGAGGATGGTTTGGCTTTGACTAGGATAATCTTGTGATGTCTGTAAGAGCAGAACCCATGGAGCTGTGTAGGAATGAAACCGAGTTTAGCCATCATCTGCTCCCCAGATAATTAGTGCGGGGTGGATGGGGCTTGGAGCAACCTGGTCTAGTGGAAGGTGTCCCTGCCAATGCCAGTGGGTTGGAATGAGGTGAGTTTAAGGTCCCTTCAACTCAAAGCATTCCATGATTTTATGTTTGAACCCTATATGTTGGGGATGGGTTGAGCAATGAGCACTTGCACACCTTTTAAGTCTGTTTTGCTTCATGGATTTTGATGCAGGAAACAGGGACGAGTATGTATGAATTACACCAAGCCCACAGCAATAGTGTGTGTTCTCTACAGCTGTGCCTTTGGCCAGAAAGAAAGATAAGCATTGAGGTTGAGGGGACTCGAGTATTGGGAGGCAGTAAGGTCTTCGCAGGTACCATCAGGTGCATGGGGTGCCCCTGCAGTAGTTTGCTTTGACATTTGGTGTTCAGAGTTGCTGATGCCTTTTTGAGAGAAGTTCTGTGGCTCTCCCTCTTCATCACCAAAGCACTGACATTCCTGAGGAGGTCCAGGTCCTCCCTTGGGGGCTGCTCTGGTTCAGATGAGGCGGGATGTTGGCGGTGGGAAGTCACCCCGTGGTGCAGGCGTCCTCAGCAGGGCAAAGCTTGTTTTATGCTGTGGATATATTTAACGCGTTTCTCTTCAGGTTGCCTCCTGTTGCCAAAGCCTTTTTATCTGCAGGATGTTCTTCAGCTCAAAAATGCTTAG
Source organism: Sialia sialis (assembly GCA_009812075.1). Taxonomy (NCBI): domain Eukaryota; kingdom Metazoa; phylum Chordata; class Aves; order Passeriformes; family Turdidae; genus Sialia; species Sialia sialis. The sequence continues at coordinate 6,682,240 of VRYO01001760.1, read as the reverse complement.
ATCTAAATACATATTTGTACTCTTTTCTGATGAGATTGCTACTCTGAAATCTCTTGCTGGGATCATATCTGAGTTTTGTTGTAGTTTGCTTATTTTCGTAGTGTTCAACACCTTCCCCAGTCCACACTCTTCCCACTCTTCACTCCAGACTTGTGAAGAGCCAGCCTTTTACAGAGGGGACAGCCTTCTATTGACATCAAACCTTCAGCCTCTACCAAAGAATGCCCCTCCCCCCCACCCCCAAATGAAGTATTTACCATGTGGCCGTTCAGAGCAGAGGGTTAACAGCATTGCTTGAATGCTCATTCAATATCAGAGCATCTTCCTCCAGCATCCAGGGAGCTCCTGAGGCACCTATAGGCTCAGCAGCATCACCTTATGGAATACCAAAGGAAGGAAATTTAATTTAAATAAAAACCTGCTTGTGGTTTGACTGTGGGCAGTGCTTTCTCCAAGGGATGGGTTGAAGAGCAGTGGAGTGGGAATGTCGCTCTATGTGTCTGCTCTGCTGTGGGCTGGGTTGGAAACAAAACACCACTTGGCACCCATCTCCTTGCAGGAAAAGTCCTTTTCTTGTACAATCACAGAATCACAGACAGGCTTGGGTTGGAAGGTTTAAAAACCATCTTGTTTCTCCCCCTTTCCATGGACAACCTCTCAGTTATGTTACTTACTTAGAAATCTCTTTGCTTTTGATAATGAATGTAGGGGAAATAATTTTTTGAGCATGAAACATACACGGGAGGAAGCTGGCCAGGAGCCCACACATTGGAGCAGTGAACTTGGGTCTCACAGTAAGATGTTTGCTGTACCCAGTGAGTTATTGGTGCTGGCAGCTATGAAATGTTTATTGGGAAAAGAAGGGCTCCTCCATACCCATCTCTGCATCCCCGGTGCTGCTGAGGGGGATCTGACTGCGCTGCAAGTGTGGTTCTCGGGGCATGGAGGAAAGACAAGGAGGTGTCTGCTTATCGCCAGCCAGACCCACCTTCCTGCGCCAGAAAAGGTCCATGACTGCTTTGAAATGTAAACAAGTCAACAAATCTTGTTCCAAGTTGCTGGTGTTTAAAGAGAGAAGAGTATATCCAGAGGAAACTTTCTTTTGTGGACTGTCTCTGGGGCTTCCTGCAGCCGATAAGAGCTGTGCCCTCCCCACCAACATCATCTCCAAAGCTTTAGTTCTGCCTTTTTGGTTTGAAGAGCAACTTGTCCAATGTTGTGTGTTTTGATAACAGCTCCTACAAATGTATTTATTCAAAACAAACACAGTGGGAAGCAACTACAAAGCAGGCTACTCCAACAGCTGGTGCCAGAGGGAGCTGGCTGCTGGTATGTGATTGTGGTGGGACAGGCTTGTAGAACATCCCTTTCATTCCAGGTGTGCTGGGGCCTTGAGAGCTTTGCCCTGGGCATTGGCATAGTGGGTTTGGGGCGATAGGTGTTTGGCTGAACAGAATCCTTGGTCTCCTCACTCCCTTGTGGCATTTCCAGGAATTCTTGGAGAGTTGACAAGAGCAGAAATTGGCTGCATAGTGGCTGGGATTCTCTGCAGTAGGAACCACGGTCGCTAACGGGGTCAGCAGCATGTGTAGCAAGGGATTGCAGGAGGAGGGGGAACAGAAGTAAGAGCTGCAAGGACAAGTCACACTTATGCTGCCATCTGCAAACTGATTGCAGACATGTTTGGGCACTCTCTTTGCCTTGTAGCATCTCTGGTCCATCAGGTGCTCATGATGCAGGTTCCCTACTTGGATGCCTACTTTATCAGTGCGTGTTGGAAGCTGCTGTTTCACTGGCCTCTGCCACTCCATTGGGTTGGAAATACCCAGGGCAGCTTACAGAGGGAGATGGTGAGTGAAGAGTAATTCTGTCCTCTGCTTCTGCAGGAGACCATGCTAAATGAGCCCTGTGTATTGTCCCCAAGGCTGGCTGGTGGGGCAGACTCCAAGTGAAAAAACCCAACAAAAACCCCAAACTAAACCTGTAACCTCAGGAAATTTGTGTTGCTGCAGAAACGTATTCAGGGAAGATCTGTGATGCTGTGCTGATTTAACCATGGGGTTAGAAATAATATGAAATGTTTGCATTAAATGCATGGGGAAAGTCCTTTGAAGACCTGGGAAGAGAACTCTGGTTCTTCTAGCAGTCAGGATGAGTTAAATTAAAATTGATGAATGCAGTAATACGTAGGAGAATGACATCTTGGAATGTTTCTTAGTTTTAAGTGTGAACAAATATTTATACACTGAGGCTTGGGTTGGGGAATTGAGACGTATTGGATTATGTGCTATTTGCTCAGTGTAAGCAATGGCAATTTATCGCAGCAGATGACATGTGATGCGGTGTGCAAAGATTAGTTCTATCCCCTCTAAAGCATGATTATTTTGGGTCCTCTTTATACCTTAAATAGATACTCTTCTCATGTGATTTCCATCTTTTTGTGTCAACAGCCCAGGCTGAAGCTGAAGCTGAAATAAACATTGCATCAGCATAATAGCACAAGCTTTGAAGGAAATCTGCTCTCCATTATGGATGTTGTTTGGAAATCTTTTCATTTGATGTTTTTCCAGTGTGCAGTGCAAATAGCACTGTGAATCCCAAAGCCTGCTGGGCTCCACTGGATTCTTCTGGTGCAGAACGATGTAATTGCTCAACACTGATGGGTCCTGTCCCCAGCAATGTGGTTTGGTGTGTTTTAGATCATAGGTTCCTAGAATGGTTTAAGTTGGAAGGGACCTTAAAGACTATCTTCAAAGCAAACTGTAACAAAAGGAATGACTTTGCTTTTGCTGGCTTTGTAGGCTGGAGTAGGGCAGGTTTCTGTCCCCTTAGAGGCCATTCACTTCAGAGTTGGACTCGATAATCCCTGTGGATCCCTTCCACTCTGGTTCTGTGACAGGGTGGTGTGCTGGTGAACATGGAGTGTCTGTGCTTGTGGTTGGTTTGAATAGCTCAGTCAGACATGGATATTGGAAATCTCTTGATTGAGCCCTTTTGCTCCTCTCATACAGCATCATCATGACAACAGAAAAGAGCCCAGCAGCCGACACTGACAACTCAGAGCAGCAGCAAACCAAGGAGGAGGAAGGAGCTGCTGAAACACAGAAGCAAGAGGCTTCCCTGGGGGAAGGGGCTCAGCCAACACCGGACAGACAGCCCCAAAGGCAGAAAGCCTCCAACGGAGACACCCCCACGCACGAGGAGCAGAGCAAGAAGGAGCGTCGCACCTCTGAGGGCCGGGGACTCTCCCGCCTCTTCTCCTCCTTCCTCAGGAGGCCCAAGTCTCAGGTATCAGAAGAGGACAAAGACACTGATGCTCATAAAGAGGTGGGAGGTTACCCGAAAGATGCAGGATTAGGAGCCAGCCCTGATGAAGACATCCTGGTGAAAGCGCCGATTGCAGCTCCTGAACCTGAGCTCAAAACTGACCCATCGCTTGATCTCCATTCCTTGAGCAGTGCAGAAACACAGGTAAAGCATCCCATTCCATGAGACCTGCTTCCTGCTGCTTTAAAATGTGTCATTGTAGCCAGAACTATAGCAGCTTCATATCCCAGGCTGGTGAAGTTGACCAAAAATGTCATGAGATTTCAAAAAGGCTATTGTCAGCTCCCTGTGTTTCATTGTGTATTCCCCACTCTTGCAACCCTGTGTCAGACCTGCAAAGTACCTGTTTCAGGAATTAGGGTCACACTCCACATAATTTAATATGCCCTCTGCTGAATCCTTGCTTTGCTGAGGCGTGGGAAATCACATCAGAACACAGAGGGTTCACATTCATTGGGTACAAAACCAGGGTTGATCATCAGGATGTCCTTGGTGTGAGCAGGATCAAGTCACGTCAGTGGCCCAAGGTAGAGATTGCAAGAGTACATGGATTTGGGAACGGGTTTTTTCAACTTCAAAGGAGTATAAGCATGGCATTTTAGGACTTGATCATCTGCTTGGTCTGGGCTGATGCTGAACCTACCAAATATAAATATTTTCTGCTTATGGATCATATAGACAGAGATTTCTGCATGGCACAGGGGCTGAGCCCAACTCCTGGGACATCTGATGTCTGCTTTTTCCAGCCATGGTCATTTTGTATGCAAAATTGAAAGTTTGAAAATTGAAAGTAGAAATTGATGCAGAGACACCCAAGGGAAAATTCACTGAACTGTGCCTGGTTATTGATTTGGAGGTGCTGGGTGTCCTCTCTTCCTTCTTGGGTGGTTGCAGCTGTACTGTTACTTGAGCCTGGAGTAGAAAAAGCTGGGTATTCCTTCTTCTCGACTGGAAATTTCTGACATCTCAACCAACCTGTGTGTATTGCTGGAGCGAGACAGGGTGAAATCTGGATTTCTACTCACTGCCTCAAGTTCAGAGTGGCTCCAGATACCTACAAATACTCCGTAGATTCAAGCATTGCCAGTAGGCAATAATTGTAAATCCACTTCCTTAAAATTACAAAGTTGTAGAGAGGGTAGTAGGTAACAGCTTTTAATTTCTTTTCCCAAATTTCTGAGCCTCTGAAGACCATGGGATGGATGATCTCTTTTCATGTTTTATACCTCTGAGGGTTGGGATTTGCAGGATGACGAAGAGGTGGAGATCTTCAGGCAATTTCAGCCCAGAAATTGTATTTTCAGGAGGAACTTGTTCTCAGAAGTGTTTAAGGCCAGGTTGAATGGGTCTTGGAGCAAGATGATCTAGTGGAAGGTCAGATGGACTTGAAGGTCTCTTCCAGTCCAAACCATTCTGCTTTTTTTAATGCATGATTTCTTTATTTATCTCTGATTTGCTGGTCCTGAGCCCATGTGAATTTGAACCCCAGCCTGTCTTCATGGGCATTCATTTTAGACGACGTATTTGTGTCTTTTTTTTTTTTTTTTTTTTTTTTAGTTCTTATTTTAGATCACTGTCAGTGGCTTTCTGAACTGTGACACTCGGCAGATATTTCTGCTGTGAAAGCATTTGCGAGGTGCTGCAGTTTGATAAATGCTGACCGACAGGCATTAGGAGCTTTGACTGATTCCCTGCTCCCAATTGTCCCAGTTCTACTGGAACAGAAGTCAGCAGCTTGTGGACATTATTTAGTTTTTAAATACCTCTGTGCACTTGTGCCTGGGTGTGATTTCATGAGATGTGATGGGCTGAACAGACAAGGTTTTGCTCTTTCTGTGCTGCAGCTATGTGCTCCTGCTGTGTCCAGCCCCTTCCAGCATTGTCACAGCCTGCCGTGAACTCATTTAACCTGCTGAGGTGGCAGAGGAAAAAAAAGAAAAAAACAACTTCCTTCCTTCTCCTGTCCCCAAACTGCATCTCTTTCTGCTATTTGAGTGGATTAAACTGGCTTGCAAAGTGCTTCTGTAGCCAAAGGAGTAGTGGTAGGCAGGCTGCCTTCCCTTTTTGGTGGCAGAGTGCTGCTTGGTCAGTTCCGACAGCCATGAAACCTCAGCCCTTTTAGTGACACTGCTACCATAAAATCGCACAATGGTTTGTGTTGGAAGGGACCTTAAATCCCATCTCATCCCACCTCCTGCTGTGGCAGGGACACCTTCCACTGTCCCAGGTGGCTCCAAGCCCCAGTGTCCATCCTGGGCTTGGGCACTGCCAGGGATCCAGGGGCAGCCACAGCTGCTCTGGGCACCTGTGCCAGGCCTGCCCACCCTCACGGGAAGAATTTCTTCCCAATATTCCATCTAGCCTCTGTCAGTTTAAAAAAACTCCTCCATTCAATGCCGAGGGCCAGTGCACTGGAACAACAGCTATGCCAGAGTGGCAGTGGGAGCACTGGGAGTCCTGTTTGGGAGGGAAAAAACCTTCCCGGTCCAGAAGGTGCTGTCACTAACACCATGAATCCATGATTGCATGATTTCTCTAATCAACCCTTACTTCTTTCTTATTGCAAAATGAAAACTTGAAAAGTACTTGGAAGAGTTTTAAAAATGAATACCATTCCCTTGGTCACCCCAGCTCCTGCTCCAGGTCCTGGGTTACAGCTTGAAGTGGGATAATGAATTCTGACTGAGATCCCACCCCTACAGTGCTTGTTCCGTATGATGCTTAATTTGTTTGTTTGTTTATTCAACACCTATGAATTGGGGATTTCAGCCTGCTCAGGAGGAGAGGAGGGACGACCAGGAGCCAGAGGGAAGAGACATCGAGGACAGGGAAGAAGGGGAAGCAAAAGAAGAGGGTGCCAAGCCAGTACCAAAGCCAGAATCTCTGGAGACTAAGGCAGAAAAGGATTTGAAAGCTGCCCAAAAAACAGTGAAAAGACACAGAAACATGTACTGCAAAGTTGTCTTGCTGGATGACACCATTTTTGAGTGTTCTGTGGATGTAAGTACTTTGGGGGTTTGGTTCTGCTTCTCCTCTCTTCCTTCTCCCTTCTGCTTCTTTTGAAAAATCACCACAAACATGATTTAATAGGGGCATAATGTGCTTCCAGGGAATTACATGACAGGTTTTACTGCAGAACAAGACTGCTGTAAGCTATAACAACTTACATAGTGTGTTCTAAAAACCTCTGTGTACTAGGAATCTTTGTTTTTTATCGTTCTACAATTCCAGGTTACCTTACTTTATAAAGGTGGGGGGCAGTTAAAAAAAAAGCCCAAACCCAAATTTTCTATTACTTGCTGTTCATGATCTCTCTCATTTGTATCCCAGGCTAGAGTTTAGGTTTTTGGGGTAGGTTGCAATTGTCTAAGTAACTTTTGCCTCCTTAGCTTTGAATAAAATGGATCATATAAAATAGATTGGTGATTTTCTAGTCTCCCAGGGTGCTTTTACCTCTCAGGCTGCCAGTTAACTTACCTCCTGGTGCTTGGATGTAAAGAGAAACACACTGTGTTTAATCTGCAGTTGAATATATTTCCAGTAGACAATTTGAAATTATATTGACTTAGAGCACTGCAACCCCCTTCATCTGAGAGCTTTTTTTCCCCTTTATTTTGTGCATTCTCTTACAGGGCTGTGGTGCTGTCAGGGCAATAAAAAGAGAGCAGAAATCCCTATTTTAATATCAAAGTACTTGTTGAGAATATTAATAATCTGATACTTACCATTGGAACATACTTCCACCAGCTTGTTTTCCCTCAGTCCTGCTGGTAAATGGGCTAGGAGAGGGTATCTGGGCACAGGGCTCCTTGTGGGAACAATCACCTTGGGTGATCCTGGGCAAGTAGGTCAGTGCTGAGTGCTTGGAGTGTTTGTGTAACGATGGAGCTGCTGGTACTGCCTGGGATCAGCTCAAAGCATCGGTACTTCCGTCACCTTCCCCTTGGCCAGGGAGACTGTGTGCAGCCCCAAGGAGCCTCTTGCCCAAGTCCTGGTGAGAGCTGTAGCCTTGTGCCTTGGTTTGCTGCAGCCATGCCTTTGGATACTGTCGTGTACAGTGTTGGCAGGAGAGCCATGGGCGGTCCAGACTTGAGCAGGACATGAGAACTATCTCTCTATAGGTCCAGAGTCTCATGGTGGGCACTGCAGAGGATTAGGGGGGCCACTGTGTCAGTAAGCCCTCTTAGCTTGAGAAGCACCCTTGGCTTTAGCGCCAGTATCATTCTGCTCTGGCATTTGAGAATTCATTAATTTAATTTAATAGGGAAATAGATTTAATAGAGAAGGAGTTGCAAAGGTGTAGGCAACGAGCAGCAGAAAGGCCTTTATCTGAGGAAAATTAGTGTTTTCGGGCATGCTTTCTAACAGCCCTGGAAGCTTTTTCATTCCTTTGTGAGTGCCAATTCCTTGAGGAATACCCAGGCTAACACATACATTATTACCAACAGAGTCACAATGTGCGTACAAAGGACCTGACAGTTGAAAAGCTGAAATAAAGCCAAGGAATGAAACAAGGCAGAGGTCTTGGAGCAGTTGCCAGAGATGACTGACAGGAGAGCAGAGGGCATTAGTGAAGCTGATTTTGCGTCACTGGAACCGCACTTGCTTCTAGCAGAGCCTCCAATGGAATAAGCTGCTTCTGGTTGCCATAGTTTTTTGCCTCAGGGATGTTTTCCTTCATACTTTTGGACTAAAAGGGTGTCTGGTTCTTGGGCCAGTTCACTTCTGCAGGATATGGAGGAAACAAAGAGAGGACATAGGAGTGCTCAGAGTGTATTTATGGAGGCAGGAAGCTGTGTGCTGAGCAGCTTCGGGCACACGAGGCAGATGGGAGAAGCTGGTTTTCATCAGCAGAGCAGGGTGATGGAAAGGCCATGGAAATGCCATGGAAATTATGGGCTTTGGTTAAGTGCGGCTGTCTTTTTTCTGAACCTAAGAAAAGTTGGGTTGCCCTTGAGATGACTAGGCTGTAGCAGCCGTTTTGTCTCTTGATCCACACCTGATCATCTGGCTGCCTGGACCCGGGAGATACCAGCACTGTAGATGTACCTTGGGAGGGAAAACCTGTACAGATCCTTGGTGTGTATTGAGCTGTGTTGGGAAGTCCAGATTTGGGGGATTTTCAGACATGGAGCTGGTGAGAGGAAAGAGGTCCAGTGTGGTTCTTGTTGCCTCCATGCAATTTTTATGTATGGTGCCTTTTCCTGTAAGGAATCCTTGCTCTGAAACAACCAGGAGATACAATTTGGAATACTCAGGACCCTTTTTCCTCTTACTGATAGTGCACAATGTGGTTTGATCCTGTTTGCTCCTCCCCTCTCCTGTGAACAAACACAGGCAAAACCCAACCCCATCCTACAGCATTTCTTTGTCTATTTGCAGAAACATGCTAAGGGACAGGATCTACTTAAAAAAGTCTGTGACCACCTCAATCTGCTGGAAGAAGACTACTTTGGTTTGGCCATATGGGACACACCAGCCTCCAGGGTAAGCAACTGCTGGCCCCAGGGGGATTCAGCTCTTCCTGCACCTTCTCCCCAGGGCAGGAAGTGGGGCAGAAGCTCCTCTTCAAACTCATTTTGATGTTCTCCGTAAATATGGTCATCACACAGGAAGAAATGGTGAATAAATGACTACAGGAGTATGGATTTTAGTCCTAGTGAACTTGGGTCTTCACCTGGAGAAAAGTAATTTTATTAGTTTACTGCAAAAATACATCATTAAGTTATAAAGCTGAAGGAGTCAGGCAGCCCTGGCACTGGTGTCAGTGTTGGAAAGGTTTGGTTGGAGCCATCCAGAGCATGAGGAGTTGAGCCTTTGCCCTGTAGAAGAACTGATGTGACTCTATACCAAAGCTCCTACTCATGGTTTCAATTTAAGGTTTTTATTTGATTTGAGTCAAGCAGTGTTTTATCTTTTAGAACCTTGGTTTTTCTTTAACTCTACAGTTACTCAAGGTCTGTTTGATAAAGCCAAAAGTGAGATAATTGAAATGAAGGGCCCAATTCTATGTCCTTTAGGCCAGTTATATTGGTCTGTATTCTGACTCTTCCTCTGCTTCGCCTGCAACAATCCCAAGTTACTGTGACCAGGTTACTGACTTTCAGATATCTGTCATTAAATACTTTATATTGTTTTATACACAGGTAAAATAACAACCAAAAATAACACTGTTTGAGGCAGGCAGAATTCCTACTTTATTTTACAGTCTCTGGTGTCTTCCAATTTTCTTGAATGTGAAATGTGTTTCCATGTATATAACATGGGTATTTTTTATCAGAGTTTATTCTTGCAGAGGGAGGGGTAGGTGTACTTTTAGATGAAATTAAGAGCAAAAAGAGTGTAGCTAGAGTGGCTCAGCTTCTTCTGCATGTGCTGTGGGTAGCTCACTGCTGCATTTGGGTGTTAGGAAAAATTCCTTCCTGGAAGGGGTTGTCAAGCCCTTGCACAGGCTGCCCAAGGAAGTGGTGGAATCACTGTCCCTGGAAGTGATCAAAAAGCATGTAGATGTGGCACTTGCAGACACTGTGTATTGCTAGCCTTGGCAGTGGAGTAATGATTGAACTTGATGATCTTAGGGGGCTTTTCCTAAAGGATTCTGTGGTTTAAAAGACCGTCAGACTCGCTTTTCCTGTGTCCAGGCTTTTGACGTTGATTCTTCTGGAAGCAGAAGCATGTACCTTCTCTCCCAAGCCAACAAGGGCTGAGAGGTTGTGCAGCTTTTTAGCTGTAGGGTCTGGAAACAGATTGTTTTGTCAGATCTATGTCCTTGAGCTGGAAGCTGGGGCAGGTGAGGCCACTGTCCATGGCTTGTTCAGCTCCAGTGTGGAGCAAGCTGGTTTGGTTTACTATGATGGGTAAAAAAAAAGTTTCATTGAACTTCAAAATCTGAAGCTTCATATCTGTCCTGCTGTAACTTCAAAGACCTCCCCAGAGTTACTGATTCACAGGTAAAATGGTATTAACAGGATCCAAGGATGAGCTCCTGCACCTCACCTGCAGGTGTGTGGTGCAGGTGGAGATACATGTGTGTATACCTGGATAGGGAAAGCTTGTATGTAAGATTTTCCACCGTGATATTTAGGGAATGAACTTTCTAAGGACCAGTAATTAACCACATGGGTATAGCAGAGGGTGACAGTGGGATTAGGAGGTTGTGACAGTGGCTGGAGCAGCTGGGCACCATGGAACAGCAAGGAGCTCATTGCCCTGAAAGGGAGGATTGTTTCCCACTGATTCATGACCCAGTGGGGTAAAAGTGCCATTAATTGCTGTTCCATCATTGTCTGCTGGATCAGGCACGATGGGATGCATGACTGCACCCTGGGCTCACCCCAGTAACGAGCAGTTGTGGCAGCAGCTCGGCCATGGAGCTGTGACACCAGCTCTCCTTCAAGCTGTGGCCCTAAAAAGGCAGCAAATCTTCCTTTCAAATGAATTTTGTATGCACACTTTTATATGTTAGAGGAGCAGGCATATAAAAAGAGGAGATTAAATGTAAGTATTGCTGTCTCCCTGCCATGAAGTTACGTGTCCTTCTGGTCAGGAGAGATTAGCTTGAGGGATTCAGTGAGTTAATGCCTTTACCTCAGGAGACCTGGACATCCAAATCCTATTCAGAGCTGGTGAAAATGAAGAGGTGGTTAAACGTAACCTCTCCAGGAGGGGTGGTGGCCTAGTGCCAGCACCTGTAGCAGGAGAGGCCCTGACCCTGCAAATGGAAAATGCAGGAATTGTGTTTTGAGGCTTAAATTGCACCCCCATCCCACAAAAGCCTAAATTAGTGAGGAGAGGGAAAATGATATATTTCTAAATTTGTAGCAGAGATAATTACTAGACACTTGAGTCATAGTTAAAAGAAATTAGGTTTATGTCATACTCCTGTAAAAAATTCCTGCCTTACGCAAGAATTGAGTGTTTTTACTCGTATTTCAGCAATTAGGTCATTGAAAATCTATTATTATAACTAATAATAGGAAATCTTAGTGATCTTTGATCTGCATAGGGTAAGTAAGGAGACAGAGTGCTTAGAATTAATGTATCAGTCCTATTTACTTAGTATTAAAAGTTCTGGAGAATAAGAAGGGTATTGTACGAGTGTCCCTGGTAGCTGTGGCTATACCTGTTGCTCTGTTCTTGCAACCCTAATAATTTGCTTTTTTTCCCCCCTCTTGTTACTCCTGCCTCCCTTATGAGTCCCTGGTAGGTAAATGGCTGGAAATACACACACTGAGACCACAGCTTGGAGCAAAAGTAGTGAAAAATGCACCCTCTCTCCAGTTTCCATGGTTGCCTTTGTGTCAAATATTGTCCTTTTTTTTTTTCCTGTATTTTTAGCAATTTTCAGTTTTCTGTGGTGTTTCTGGAATGTGTGGTAAACTGTTGACGTTTTTATCCTCTAACAGACATGGCTGGATCCTGCCAAAGAAATCAAAAAGCAGGTTCACGGTAAGTAGATTGAATTAATCATGTGTATGGGGGTGTGGTTTCTCCCAGTATGGTTTTGGTTGAGCCATCCGGGGGGCCCAGGGGTGGGGAGAGGTCAAGTGAGGATGGCTGGCAGGGAAGATTTAGGATTTAGGGGAAAAAAAGTCATTTCCTTGGTAAGACAGCTTGGGGTGTGTTTGCCTGAAGCAAAGCCACACTGTCAGTGCAGTGCTGAAATGGGAATGTGCTCCTTGCTGGAGGATGGGAAAATGGCTCTTAGTGGGAACCATTGAAATCCCAGAAGAGTTTGGAGATCCCGAGCAGAATTTTATGGTGGAACAAGGTTTTATGGACCCTGAGGCTGTTTTGGGATCCAAATAGGAGTACTGGAATAATAAATGGCTTGAGAAATACCAGCTCACGTACCAGATTCTCTCCCAAGTTGTGTTTTAAGGTCTGCTAGCACTGAATTGCTTCAAGGTGAAGGCAGTGTCAAAATTAAAAATGTTTTAGAGGCTCTTGTTTTCTCTTGGGAGCAAGTCTGACTGCTTTGGAAGTTTTGGGAAGGAAAATACCATTTTTCAGATGTTTTTGGTGAGAGGCCCAGGACAAAGAGTGTCATTAAATTCAGATTAGTGGGAAACACAAGGCTTTGGAGTAGGGAAAGTTCCTGGTCTTTCCAGCTTCTCTTGGAATCAGTAGCAGGGCGCATGTGAAGGGCAGGAGCTGCTCCTTCCATAAAATTCACCTAGTGAATATAATGAAAAGCAGCCTGTTGTGAAATCTGGTCCCTTGGGGATGGGTTACATGGCAAATTACTTGATTTTACTTGAAGGTCTTCCACATGTACATATGAATCTGTGGACACCAGTGTGTGGTGGTTTAGATAACTCTGCTCCCTTCATTGTCACCTTGGAATCACTTGCTTTGAACTGTGTGTGATGAAAACAATATGGCTTGTGTTTAATCCCAGTTATGGCATTGCATAAGAACTAAGTCAAGGAATGCTCCATTCCCCGTGTTCCCCATGTGAGATTGGGTTAAACCTCTGAGCAAGTTAAGTGCAGGGGTAGATCTCTTTCTGGAATAAATCTTATTTTGAACTAGTGTTAAAGGGCACAGCAGGGGGAGATATAACTATGAAAATCAGTCAGGACCATCTTCTACTGGGAAATGGGATTATTTTCAAGGAAAAGAGAGAGTTACCTTTTCAGCTGTGGCATCTAGGCTGCCCATACCATATATAACGCCAATTCTGCGTTTGATTATGTGGATTCTGGCTCAGTTAATGTCTGTAGTGGTGCTATACAAGGCTTGCAACAAACTGTATTGAAGCAGTTAGGTCTGGACATGAAAAGCTCTTCCTATCCTGGTGCTTTCTGTCTTTATCCAGAGGCTGATGCTTGTGTTGAGATAAGTTTAAGCTGTGTCTGACCACCTGATTCTGGTGCATTAGGCTGAGGAGTGACTTAGCGCAGCTCTTCTTTAACTTTGAAATGTGGGTTAGGCAGTAGACCAATCCTAATTTATTCATTTATAGCTTGTATCTGATCTGTCTTCATGAACCCCTTTTCAGTCAATGAAAAAAACCACATCAGTCATTGAGCTTCTTAGCAATGAATTTAATTTTTGCCACAAGTTTTGGTTAATCCAGGCGATTTTCCCTGCCTTGCTTTTTTTCTACTGCTTTTATTACTTGCTGTAAATGAAATCACATCTTACACAGGTGTTAAGCTGCAGCCAGCTGTGAGAGCAAGCAGTATCAAATTGGTGTTGCATCTGCTAAATTCTGAAGATCAGATTGGATATTCCCACCTTTTTTTTTATATCAACTGACCATCACAAAGCTATCCCGGTGTGTTTATTTTTCTCAAGCTCTCCTTTGTCATTGCAGGAGGCCCCTGGGATTTTACCTTCAATGTCAAGTTTTATCCACCAGATCCTGCCCAGCTAACAGAGGACATCACCAGGTAAGTTGCCTGGGAATTCTACTGCCATGGTCTCCTGAATATGAAATATCGTATCTGAATATGAAATATCAAATCTGGGTGCTTTTCCCTCCTTTCAGAAAGGAGATCAGATGCCTTCACCATTTGGAGGGGATTTGATTTGCTTCTGGTGGATGTGAGGATGCTCCCAATCTCCACTGGAGGCCATGTGTAAAGCAGTGTTCTTTATAACTCTGCTATGTGCGTGTTTGTATAGAAAAGTAAATTCTTACCTAAAGCCCAGATTTTCTGGTCAGTCACCTTTATTCCCTTTGCAGAGTGGAGGTGACCTTGAATCCCCAGTCCTCCACTGAGGGGACTGTTTACCTTGGGAGTAAGTAAAAACTGGAAACAAGCACTGTCATTTGTTCATCAGTGGCATAAAAAAAGAGACTCTGATCCTCAAGTTAGTACATTTCTCTTTGTGAGTAGTGTTTTCCTTTCTGCCCCCAGGTATTACCTGTGTCTGCAGCTTAGACAGGACATCCTTACAGGGCGGCTGCCCTGCTCCTTTGCCACCTTGGCTCTTCTGGGTTCCTACACGGTCCAGTCAGAGTTGGGAGACTATGATCCTGATCTCCATGGTCCAGATTACATCAGTGAGTTCAAACTGGCCCCAAACCAGACAAAAGAGCTTGAAGAAAAGGTTGTGGAACTTCATAAAACATATAGGTAAGATGCGGCAACTGGAGGACTTGTTCGTGCAAAGTAGTGTGAAATAAGGGAAATAATGGGATTTTCTGGTGTTTTCCCCACCTCTGTGAGATAGAGAAAACATGTGGATGTCCCATCCCTGGTAGTGTTCAAGGCCAAATTGGGGGGGGGGGGCGTTGAAGCAACCTGGGATAGTGGAAGGTGTCCCTGCCTGTGGCGGGGGATAGAATGAGATGATTTTGAGGTCTCTTCCAATATGCAGACCATTCTGTGATTTTATGAGGATTCTGTGAACATTAACTTTTAACAAAAAATCTAATACTTGGAACAAAATCTTTCTAGGAGCAGGAATTCTTTTTCTCCTGAATGAAGAAGAAACTACAGTAATTTCACGATTATAAGCCGCACCTTTTTCATTGGAGAATCCAGCCTACCCTAGTAGTGCGGCTAATCATCAGGTGCAGCTTATCTATGGACAAATCCCAGTGAAATGCCAAAACAGAAGTGAGAGCCGGCCGGGGAGGGTGCCTGGGGCTGCCTTTAAAGGCTTGGCTGGTGGATGAAAACTGTTTGCAACTTGAGCACCTGACACCAAACCCTGCTGGTGCAATTCTGTTACTAATTTGTTACTTTGTCACACATGGATCCTTGCTTTTTTAAAAAAAAAGAAGCACGGCTTATATTCAGGTGCGGCTTATATATGGACAAATCCTGTGGTCTGTCCGGCTACTGGGATGTGCAGCTTATAATCAGGTGCAGCTTATAATTTTGAAATTACTGTACGTTTATAGAAAGCAAATGTGAAGTCTTGCAATTATTTGTTAACAAGTGCTTTTTTCCCCCCCACAGGATAGCCATGCAAGTGGGTTTAGTTCATGTGCAGATACAAAATTTACTTGTTTTGACCTTGTCCTTTGCCTTTCTTTAATGTATTTCTTTGGGATTTATGTCATTTTGGACTGGAATTTGATCTAGTCTCTCTGTTTACACACTGTAGCCTGCAGCCTGTTTGTAGCATTCTTCTACCACATGTTGTGAGTAGTATTCATTTCCTAATGTGGAAGGATTCCAGGTGATCCAGGAATTACAAACCTGGAGTTAGTTTCCTAGTGCAGCCATGACCTGGGCAGGTATGTCTGGTTCAGTAGGGTGAACAACTCCTGGGAGTCTCCCTGGTATCAGGCTCAAGGGTGACAGTAACTAAACCTCTTCTTCATCTTATTTTGGATGTATCTTCGTAGATAGGAATAGATGGAGCAAAGACAAGACTTTGTCACAGGCAGATGAGAACAAAAAAACTGGAGCACAGTGGGAAGGGTGTATGTGGGCCCTGGCTGTGACTAGCCAACCCTCACGCAAGCCTGCAAATCAATATTTTAAATTGATTCCCCTCCATTTACACTGAGAGGAGAGGAAATGAGGGAAAATAAGTACTGGGCCTCTGACAAGCTTCATGACTTGGAGTCAAAGGCCATTCACTGTGCTAGAAGTGGTGGATCACAATGCTGAATTATTCATGGCTTCATCAGAAGGAGACTTCAAGGTATAAGCTGTAGTTATATTTCATCTGTCTGCGTGTGCAGGAGAAAACGACACATCCCCATTTAATTTCTAGTCTGTGTTCTGTGAACCTTAAACTTCAGAGGATTTTCAATGGGAATCACAGAATCATGGAATTGTTTCGATTGTAAAAGACTTTGAAAACCATTAACCTAGCACTGTCAAGCTCACAACTAAACTGTGTCCCCAAGTGTAACACCCATGTGTTCTTTGGACATTTCCAGGGAAATCTCTGCTAAACCATGCTCCAGCTCTGGCTGCAGTATTTGCAAAGCACAAGGCACATATCAAGATGGTGACTGCTCCTGGGGCTTTCCTACAAGATAGTCCTTAACAGTGGATTTTGCCCCGTCTCTCACCACTCAGACCTCTATTTATATCACATACAAAGATGTATGTGAGCCCTCGGTAAAGGAAGACATCAAAGGAGGGTAGAAAGTGAAATGTATGCAGCTGATTCCTCTCCCAGCAGAGCTGTTAATGTACCTCATACTCCTGAAACCTATTAACAGGGACACTTCAATAATGTTAATAATGGCCTCCATTATCAGGATGTCTTTGTTAAATTGTGCCCCTCCTGCAGACAGGGCACCATCTGTTCCCAGAAAACCCCTCATTCATCTGGTCCCCTGGTTGGAATCTCTGCTGAGTGGTTTCAGCTGTAGTGTGTTTGGTTGGAGAACAATACCTGGGTTTGGGGAGGTCTGGAGGCAGACAAATCTGTGGGGGACAGGACCTATCACCTTTTACTCAGTTGGGTTTCTTCTGCTGAATCAAGTTTTGTCCCCTCACTGCTCTTTCTCATTTCCTTCTCTAGTGCCTGTACAGCTTCACAGGAGTAAAGTGCAGCCATGTTATTTGGATGTTTCAAAGTACAAATTTAGGCAGTCAGAGTGATTTCGTAATACATTATCTGCGTACAGATTTTTTTGTATTGAAAGCAAAAGAAAATCTAATGGATTTCATGAAGTCTTATCTGTCTCCTCTTAAAGCAACAGTTTTGAGAATACCAAGTCCTTTCTTCTTCTGCAGATCCATGACTCCAGCCCAAGCAGACCTGGAATTTCTTGAGAATGCAAAAAAGCTTTCCATGTATGGGGTTGACCTTCACCAAGCCAAGGTGAGAGCCAACGTGTGTGTACCTATCTGTGGATTTTGTAATTTGATTATCCTTCCCCTGCGGAGTAAGTTTACCTGTTTTGGGAAGTTCCTTTGGAAAGAGAGAAGGTGTGGAAATACAGACATAGAACAGGAATGCTTCAAGCATTCCTGCAAGAGAAGTGATTCTTTGTGGTTGCTTATTATTATATGTCACAGGAAAATTTCCAAAGCTTGTTGTATAGAAAGGTCCTTGCTCTGAGTAACTTAGAATACGATATGTATTCCCTGTCACATGAGTCTCTGTGCTCCAGGAAATGCAGGAGGGGCTCTTGATGAGCCCTTTGGGCAACTAGCAGAACAGGAGAGAGCAGCAGGAGGGAGGAGGTTGTCAGGAAAAGCATGAAAGAAAAGGAAGGGTGGCTGTGGAGCTGGGAGCTAGAGTTCGGGTGCTGGAAGTTGAATTTCTGGGAAGACCAGAGTGATAATTGGGAAGGCAGCTGTCATGACATGAAACTCATAAACCTGACACTGCTTAAATGCTCGTCTGCATTCCCAGGATTTGGAAGGCGTGGATATCACTCTGGGAGTCTGTTCCAGCGGCCTTCTTGTTTACAAAGATAAACTGAGAATCAACCGCTTCCCGTGGCCCAAAGTCCTGAAGATTTCCTACAAACGCAGCAGCTTTTTCATAAAGATTCGGCCAGGGGAGGTAAGACTGGCTGCTGTGGGCTCCTGTCATCCCGTGTTTGCTTGGGATCATCACCGTGTGTATGTCCCTGGAACGGGGCAGGGTCAGGCTCTTCTCTGCGGGCGCGTTTGACATCGGGGTGTCTGATCCCAGCTAAAGCTCCAAGCTGGCTGGTGACAGTCTAGCAGCAACATCCAGCACCACCTCCTGGCATCACTGGGTATTCCCAGCATCCAGGGGAAGGCGTGGGAGGTTTGCAGATGAAATTGGGGCAGCACTGACTCATTTTTTGGAAGCTGGGCAAGACAATGGCCCTTTGTCTTGCTTTTATTCAAAGAAAATAATTCAAAATTAGAATTAGTTTTTCACCTAAGTGCAGGGAGCAGTGAATGGATGCATTGGTGCTGACTCTCATGAGTGGGGAAATCTCTGGAGCAGCTTGGTTATATCAGGGAGAGAGGCTACAATGGGGAGCCACCTCTTTGTCTTCTTCCTCTTTCTCCTGCTTTCACTGCCATGACCCAGGCTTGCAAGGAGGTCAGTGTTTGACCTCAGCTCACAGCTGGGCAGTATGACAAGGGGGGAATGAATGATGTGACTGCTTTCAAAACCCATGACACATTGCTCTGCAAATCTCAGTGAATCCTGAGGGATGCCTGGCTAGTGGCCAAGCCCTCTCTTTCCTCTGACCTATCGTCCTGCTGCACATTATGGGGCAAGTTCAGCAGTTTGTGCCACAGCAGACCAGGGTGGTGGGCTGGGGACTGGGTGGCTGCCACATTTATATCTGGCTATATTTAAATAACTTCTGTTTTCCACAGCAAGAACAGTATGAAAGTACAATTGGATTCAAGCTACCAAGTTACCGGGCAGCAAAGAAGCTGTGGAAAGTATGTGTTGAACATCACACCTTCTTCAGGTGGGTTTTCTGGACAGTAGCCTCAGCCTGAGTAACTTAGTGCTTGAATTTAACTATTGAAAATTAACATTGTTCCTTAGCATTTTAGAAAAATGGGAGAAATGTAGTTTCAGGGATAGTAGATGTTTATTTTGCAGTAAATTTTAAAGCAAGTTCTGCTTTGTAATACTCATAAGACAGAGATCTTTGGGTCACGTAGATGTGAAACATCATTAGTACGTGCATTTCCTTGGCCAAGTGGATGCAAGAGACTCCTTCAGTTTCTATTTTAATTTCTCTTCACATGCCCCTTCCTGGCTCTGGAGGTGCGATTTTTAAACATGTGTCTATCTTTCAGGCTGACTTCCACCGAGGCCATCCCAAAGAGCAGGTTTCTGGCACTGGGCTCCAAGTTCCGCTACAGTGGCCGGACACAGGCACAGACGCGACAGGCGAGCGCCCTGATCGACCGGCCCGCACCTCAGTTTGAGCGCACGGCCAGCAAGAGAGCGTCCAGGAGCCTGGATGGAGGTGAGTCAGTCCCTGCTGTGTCTGCTGTCGCCCTTCTGGAATCACCAGGATGCTGAAGTACTCCTTGAGGAGCACCTGGATTCCCTGCTGTACAAAAACACAGGCGTAACATGTCACTGTAGTACAAGACCTTGTTCCTGCCCCGTACACGTTCAGGAATTATGTGCATGTAGTGATACTGAATTGGTGCACAGTTGGTTAGAGCAGGGTGCTGATGACGCTGTGGGGATGGGTTTGTTCCCCATATAGCCTATTCACTTAAGGGTTGGACTCTGTGATCCTTGTGTGTCCCTTCCAACTCAGAAAATTCTGATTCATCACACAACCTTCATTCATGTCAACCAAACCGCCCAACCAAAACAAAAATTCCCCCTACAAAAACCAAAACAGCATCATCAAAACACAGAACAAAAGTGCGCAATTTACACCTAATCCACCCCTTTTGCCTTCACCACAATTACAACAAGAGTTCCCCATGGTCATTCTGCTCTCTAATACTGCTCAATACTTTTGCCTATGACATCTCCCATTTTTTATCCTTATCTCAATATCACAGCACTGTGAGGGCTGTTAAGGGTAAATGAACTCCATCTCAGCCAGACCCAATACAAAAACGCAAACCAAGGGTGGTCCCAGCAGAACTGCCTTGATGACAAGAATGTAGGTGGGTGCTGAAGGCTTATGGCAAAGTTCTGCTTGCAAAGCTATTTTCTCCATTTGATCTCAAAGTGTTTTCCTTTAGAAAATCAGGAATTAAGCTATTCTGTTTGTTTTGTTAAATATAATTTCTTAAATTCCATAGTTCTATGTGAGGCGATTTTTTTGCCACAGTAGAAACTTTTTCAGCATCTCTTAAAGCGATGCTCAGATTGGAGTGGAGGTGTGTCAGTCAGATGGGCTCATCCCTGAGATTTTTAAAAGAAGTAGATAGCAGCAGAGGAAGTGAGGCATGGAAAAGGGAGTGCCTAGGTTTGGTCCATGTAATCTGTATCACAGGTTACTAAGATCCAGGGAAAGAGGATCATCCCTGTGCACCATGGATACCTGATGGAGAAGGGACCATGTTGCTTTGAGCCCTGAGTTTGTGCAGCCTGGTGGCAGGAGGGCTTCCCAGCCCCTCATGGCCAGCAGCAGCCAGGCTGTCCCTGCTTCTGGGCTCAGTGATATCCTGAGCCTGGTGTTTATATCGTGGAGCTGGAGGGAAGGGATGGTTGAAGCTCAATGAGGCAGGAAAGCCAAATTCCAGCTTCCCTGCAGTCTGGGCATGTGAGGCTCCTCAGGCACAGTGCACAGCAGTGAGGGGACCAGTTCTGCTGGTTGCCCATCAACCATAATATGAGCACAGATGAGCAGAGAAATGGCAGGTGCAGTGCTACACCTGGAAAAGAGCAGCCTGGGAATGTGACACTCGTGCCCCATTGACGTCTGCCTTTGCCGTGCGGGCGGTCGTTAACATGTGCCCCGTTTCTTCAGCTAAACGTGCGACTCAAAAGCTTGAGTTCAGGACCGTAGAGGAAGAGAAGCAGAAGGAGGTGGTGGTGGTTGAGGTTCCTGAACCAAAACCTGCGGATCAGATCCGAGAGAAGCCAGGTATAGCTGTGGTGATGGCTAAAACTCTATGCAGTGCCTTTTCTATCCTCTACGTGCTTGTTCCTGACAATTTCCAGTTTTCACCAAATCTGGTGGCTTTCTCTTTTCACTTTTTTACAAGAAGAATTTCGCAGCGAGAGGAGACACAGCCCAACCCTGAGCGGCTCCTTAAATTTCCGCCTTGCACCTCATTAGACTGCAATTCTTGTGGGGAGATTGGGAAAAAGATCAGGATGTGCTGGCTGTGCTCATGTTTAATCTGGGTAGTTTTGTATGTATGGATTTGAAAACTTTAAAGTTTGATCTTACAGCTTGTCATGAAGCTTCTGAAATTCATCATCCCAGGAGCGCCTTGCCATTTTGGGTTGCTTTCTTTTGGTGTTTGAGAAAATTTTACTGTGTGGAGCTTATATTTCTCTTATAATAGGAATGATTAATAAATATGAATGTCCTTAAGGGGTGCGTAGGTACAAGAGTACATTTGAATGCTAGTAAACATATCACAGCAGCAGTGTTGCTAGTATTTGCAGTCTTCATCACTTGGATAGTGACCACCTGTGTTGTGTTAGGGCTGGAGATAATTTACATGCAAATGCTTTGGGTACCCGCCTCCTACCCAGAATTTTTACAGTGTACTTTTGACTGCATTACTGCTTTCCTAGTATCTAGATCATGAAGTGTGACAAACTTCCCCTCCACGGGCATTCCTTGAATCCTTACTAATCAGCATCTCCTGGTGGGGAAAGCCTGATGCTGTAAAAGCAGAAGGTGGGGAATTTCAGACAGTGGGGTAGAGTTGAGGTTGATCACTCAAATACATTTCATTAAAGCTGCTAAGTTTTAGATGGGTTTTTGTCTGGATATGTTTTTCTTGGATTTTGCCAGCCAGCACCTGCCTCCTTCCAGACTTTGCAGGCAGAGCCCTTCCTAGTTCCTCGCTTGAGAGCTGTTCTTGTGTCCCGCGTCTCCTTTCCTGCACAAGCAACCCATAAAGCTTACTTTTGTGTTCTTTCCTCATCTCATCCAATACACTGTTGGGTCTGGCAGCACTAGAAGGACTGACACAGTTTCATGGTGGAAAATTACTATTGAGCTGCCTGCAAACCTCCTTGCTGTTCCCAGCAACTGAGAAGAATCTCCTCACTTCTTGTTGTGGTGACCATCGTGTGTCTGTGTGGGTCCCCAACCCCCAATAACACCTGCAAACCTTTTTCTAGCCAAACACACTCTTGAAACTTTTGAAATGAAACCCATTGCAGAGGAGGAAGAGGAGGAGGAGAAGGTTGAGGTGGTTAAGATTCCTGTTGCCAAGCGCCAGTCAGTGAAGCTGGTGCAGCCACGGTCAGGTACAGCCGCAGTGGTGTTTGGTGGCAGTGGCTCCTGTGCTGTTGCTCCTGGGGTGATGTGATGCAATGCTGTAGGACAAGGTTTACACTGGTTGTAGTGGTGTTTGTTGGCACTAAAATCACCCAGCTTTGCTGTGTGCTGCTTTTCAGGTGTGCTCTGAGTGCGGTGAGGGGATGCCATGCCCTGGCTGTGTGTGGAAATGAGTGTGCAGTGGCATCTTAAAGCTCCTCCCGTACTGTCCTTTCTTGTGAGGTTTGTTCCTCTGAGCTGTAGGAGAGTGCAGTGCCTGGAAATCAGGTTATGAGGTCTGGGACTGCTGGAGGTCACCTATATTCTGCTTTATTTCTTCACTTGGGAGCTGCTACTTGCCCAGTTGGGGAAGGATGTCACAGCAACATCACTGTTGCAGATAGATTTGTATTAATACTGGTTAAGAGTAGAGTGGATTACTTGTTGCAGGAAGAGGAGGTTAAAGCTGTAGAGGGAGGTAACTGGGAACATCACTTGTTTCTTTGGTTGATATGAAAACCACTGGAAGATGGCCATGGTCCCAAGGCTGCCAGAGCTCTGAGAACATTTGGACAATGCTTTCAGGCACTGGGTGGGATTATGGGGGTGCCCTGTGCAGGACCAGGAATTGGACTCGATGATCCCTGCGGGTCTCTTCCAGTTCAGCAGATTCTTTGATTCTGTATTCCACGCGATGTGTGGCAGCAGATTGAACATCAGCTGGTGTCAAACCCGAGCACATCCAGGGCTCTCCTGCTGTAGCTATCCCTTCTCATCCACCTCCTGCACTTTTCCTCATCCTGGCTTTTCTATTCCCCGTAGAGATTGTTGGTGAGGTGATCGCCATGGTGATGGTGATCAGTCATAGAATTCTGGAATGTTTTGGTTTGGACATTAAAAATCATCCAGTTCCAATCTATGTTTTATATGTCAGTGGTTTTTACTGTGTTTGAATCATGTGTCAAAATAGCCAAAGGCAGTTAATCAGGAAAATGTAACTAAAATACAGTTCTGGCAGCCCAGAACTCATTGCTGGATGGCACAGGAGAAGCTTGGTATCTGCTACCATTTTTCCTGCATGTCTTGATGCTCTAGGAGAGCAGCAAGAGAGATGACCCTGTAGATTTACTCGTGGCAATGTTTCCTTTGCTGCTTCCTCTTTAAGGTGGCATTTTAACACATCCTTTTTTAGCCAGACGTGATCTTGGCAGTATTGAGATAAGCCCAATTGAAGAGGAGGAGGAGGAAGAAGAGAAAATGATGGTGGTGAGAGAAGTAGAGCCGTTGCCAAAGGAGTCAGGTACCACTGC
Organism: Sialia sialis; assembly: GCA_009812075.1. Lineage (NCBI taxonomy): Eukaryota > Metazoa > Chordata > Aves > Passeriformes > Turdidae > Sialia > Sialia sialis. The sequence continues at coordinate 6,658,810 of VRYO01001760.1, read as the reverse complement.
CATGACAGCTTTGCACTGCCAGCACCCTCCTCATCCTGGCCATCCCTGCTATGTCACCTCTGTACAACCTTCCCAGCAGCTGTCACTGCTTCTGTGACATGAATACACTGGGACACAGCGCCGATTGTCCTTCGAGGAGGATAACACAGTGTCTGGGTCACAGAAATGAACTGTGCTGAGGAGCAGGGAGAGTGCAACTGGCAGTGGTGGGATGGGTTTTAAGGTTGTTTACAACAGGATGTGGTGTGTCCAGGAGTTTTTCTTGAAAGTGTAATTCCAGTCTCTGGAAATTAAGAAATTGTAAAAATTTTTTTTTTTGCCTCCACCTTGTGTGTTTTTGGCCACATGGATACCTTATTCTCTCTGTGTTTTATTAAGACACAGATGAGATGTTGTTACCTTTTCAGTACAACAGGAATTCTTACTAAGGAGTTGCTTGAAATTGCAATTTATATTTTAACAGCAGTTTTTCTATGAGTGACTGGCTGGACATGAGTTTATCTCATGTTGGCTGGAATAGGATGCGCAGTATAATCCTGCTGCAAACTGTGATTTTGGGAATGTGAGACCACATCAAAAATATTCTTTTATGTGACAGGGTATCTTTTTAGTGAAACATCCCTAAAAACCAGTATCAGGAGAACCAAATAACTTATTTTATCCCTAGGTACACACAGGAAATTAATTTGGGCTTGCTTTATCACATGGCTTTGGCTTGAATATTTCCTCGGGGTCGGACAACTACCTGGTAAATCAGTAGTTGAAGGAAAGAAGTAGGCAGTTGATTTTTTTGTGGACTTTGTGCTTGTATTTAGGACTGTCATCCTCTGAAAAGATGAGTTTTGGCAGCGTGCTGTTCATTTCTCCTCTGTCATTGGTCTGGAGGTGCTGGGTATCATCCCACTGTGATGCCTTGAAAATACCCAGCTCGGACACGCAGCAGCAGCTTGCCTTGAAACCCACCAACAAGTTGCGGAGAAGTTTGCTAGAGCAATGCTTGTTGATTTTTTTCTGCGGGGAGAGAAGGGTGGGAAGCCTGTGTTTCTCTTCCAGAAGCCATCTGTTTCTGCTTGAGGAGATGCCCATGAGTATAGAACTCATCAAGCTGTGTCTTTTCTAGTTGCACTGGAGTGGAGTCTGTATCAGTTGTGTGTGAAGGACCCAAGATTCCATGGCACAATGTCAGAAATAGATTTGCCTTTCTGGTGTGGCTTTGCAGAGTGCAAGCTTGCTTTTTGTAAACTATCTGGTGTGGGTTTTATTTGATTTTATTTTAATCCATAAGGGAAATAACCTCAACTCTCCCATACTAAATGCACAAGCTGCTTTGCTCAACATCTTTATTTCTTTTCCCTTTTCTCTCATCCTCCTCCTCCTTCTCCCTTTCATTTTAAATGACAGCACTGTAATTTGGAAAGACTTTGCCTAGTCCTTTGAAAAGTTACCTGCTCTGAACCTTGTCCCTATCTGTCCCTCATCCTAGCAGTGGCTGTGATAACCCCAGAACGGAGTCCCCGGCCCACCTCAGCCCCAGCCATCGCTCAGAGCCACGCTGCAGAGCCAGCCCCAGCTAAGCCCGAACTGAAGGATGTAGCCACATCTAAAGTAGGGAAGGAAACAGCGAAATCTGATGTGAGATGTGAAGAATTTCCACCGGAGAAACCCAAGGAGCCAGTGGATGTCTCAAGGGTAGGTCAGAGCAGAGTCTCTGGGGAGGAGCTGGGCTGAAGCACCACTCAAGAAGTCACCCCAAAGCAGCAGCTCTCTCCTGGGACATGAGGGATTTATCCCTCTCCCCAGTGGCAGGTGGGAGCAGCACAGGGGTCTCAGTGCCAGGAAAATCTCAGCCCTGACATTCCAGGTGGAAGAAGGAGCTCCAGGGCAGCCGGGTTTTGGTGGTTGTAGTCAAAGCAAGTGCAGCCTGCTGATAGATGGTTAAAAAGAGCTGCGTGTGATCATGGAACTAGAATTCAGAGCTCACACGTGGCCAGGCTGTGCCCCTTAATTCCGGGTATGACAGCAGGAGGGAATTCCAGTGAAATCAGTGATAATGGATCTGGTGTGCAGCCCAGCGCCAGAATGTTTTTCACCTTGATAGGCTTTTGCTGGGAGAGCTGGTAAAACTTTAGTTGAAAATGGCACTGGTGAGACCTTGGGGAGTTTCTCGTTTAAATTCAGTGTTTTTAACCATTATTTGATCTTCCTACAAATGTCTCAATTCTTTGCTGTGGTTGATATGTAAGTGCTGTTCTAATAAGTCAAAATAATATGCAAAATTATTGTTGATATTACAGTGTCCTTACTATTCAGATCTTGCTGACTTACTGAAACCTTGCAGTGGTGCAGCAGAAGTGTTTGTCTTGAGACACAATTTTCACATTACTACAAAATTTAGCTGTTCTCAGCGTTGCTGGAGCCACATAATTCTAAACGTATCAGCAGTGGGTCTTATGTGAGCATCTCCAGGGAAGATTCCTATTAATTAAAGTTTGGAGAAGGATGTGAAGAATGGGCAGATAGATGCATTAAAAAATTCCATGGCCTGCATGAACAGTAATTTTTAAATGAAACTGCTAAAGGAAACTTCAGGCTGGGACTGTGGGGTGGGAATCAGAGCACAGAGATCCTGCTGTTGCTGCCCAGCTGCTCCCCCTCCCTCATGTTACACTGAGAACAAGGAAATTTTACTTATCCCATCTTACTTGTTACAGGTTTTTTGCTAAATGCTTAAACATTGGATTTTTTTTTTCCCCTTTAAATATAGATGTGGGAGGAAAATGTGAATTTGAACGTAGCAGATTTACTGTTTCTCCAGTGGAGCTGCATCACTTCTTTAACACCCACTGATGGTTTTGCCTTCAGAGTACTTGGCAATCCAGTTTCCCTAAAATACTTCCCTTAGAGTGTTAAGACAATATTGCCTCTCTACTTACGGACAAGAAAGAACCTAATTTGTGATGTTAGGCTTGGTTTTGTAGCTATACCTCTTCTTACTGCCTTTGTCAACATTATACCTGTGGTATAACCAATAATTTCTGTTTTGGGGAAGGTCTGTGTTAATTTGAGCATGTGGCTTTGTTTGGATTTTCACTGGAGATCCAGCTGCAAATGCCATTTGAAAACATTGCCTGACCAAGCTAATGCAAGTGGGAAGCCCTTCTTCAGAAGCACTGGAGAGCACTGGTTTCAAATACAAATAATTCTCAAGCTGGAGGAATTATTTAACATGCTGTTGACTAACAGAGTGCTGGAGAGCTGCCATGTCATTAACCCCTGCTCAGGGCTGCATGTTGGTTTTTGCATGTTCCTTCACCACTTCAAAACCAACTTCATGAAGCTGTGTTTGGAAACTAAATGGTTTCTTGGAACAAATCTACTAACAGGAAATGTTTTTACCAATTTATTTCTTAAATGTAGGTGAGGAAAATACACATTGAGGTCACAGTCCCCACCACGAATGGTGCGCAGCCCCAGGTTTGTGCTAATAATTCAGTTTAGGTTGCTCATACTTCTTTTATTTTCCAAGGTTCAACATAGTTAAATGAACCAACAACTTTTTTTTTTTTTTTTTTTTTTCTTTTATCACTGCCAAACAGCAGCAGCCTGCAGAAAAAGAGGAAGAGCTGATAAGAATGAGGAAGGTTAGCCATTTTACCCTTTCGCTAGCCAAATTTGCCATATCATTCATGCATCTGTAACATGTTTAAAAAGACAGTGCTCCAGTTTCTTCATGGGCTTTGGGTTGGGGTGTTGGTTTTCTTTAAACTATCAAATACTTGATTTGGAAGTTAATAGCTTTTTTTCCCATAGACAACCTGATTACTGAAATCGTGCATGTTGAATGTTCAAAAGAAACACACTTGGTTTGATTTATGAAATGTCTTCTCTGTAATTTTAGAAGTTAGAAACTAAATGTAGCCTGCATTGCATTGCAGGAAAAGCAAAACAAAAGTCAGAAGAAAGCTTTTTTGGTACTGATTAAGTATTAGGGAAACATCCAAGATGGGAAAGTGGTTGATGTGCAGTTGCTGTGCACATTGGGACCTCCTGGAAGTCCCCCCAGGCAGTGCAGCCTTGAACTCAGGAGTGAGCTGGCATCTCTGAAGAATGTGTTCTGGTGACTGTGCCAGGCTTCCACAGAAAACCAGGAACTGTCTCTGTGTCCAGAGCCAAGGCCCTCTGGGAACTGTCTCTTTAAAGGATTCATTGCATCTCCCATTCTCCATGAGCTAGATGCCCATTCCCAGTGGGAATTCCCACCCCATGCTGCCACAGTGCTGCACCCCCAACACTGAGTTAACTTTTTAATTTGCCGATTTATCAATCCCGCAAAACCAATGTTTTAATTTTTTGTGCTTTTGTTTTGTTTTGTTTTGTTTCCCCCTTTTCTTTCATTTTCACAGAAGAGATCAAAGAGGCTAGATGGTGAAAACATTTATATCAGGCATAGCAATTTAATGTTGGAGGTTTGTATGAACTTGAAGCTTTTTTTTGAGTTGCATTTGCTAAACCTTCTGCATCTGTGCTGAACTTCTTCCTCTTCTGCTGCTGCCTTTGTTTTTGCATGCTCTTGCATGAAAGACCTTTTGATTTTATTTTTTAATTATGCTTCTGCATGGTGACAGTAAACATGATGATGTGCAGGCCTTCTTCCTTCTTCCTTCTTCCTTTTCTGACTTTCATTCTCTCATACCTCCCCAAAATACATGATTGGCAATGCTCAGATCTGCTCTGGGACCTGCTGGCTGCTCAGGGAGTCATGGATTGTAGTGCTGGCCTCATTGACCAGTTTTTCACTGCTTGAAACAAATTATTTTCCTGGGGGAAAAACCAGTCTGTGAAAATACAAAATTCAGGATAAGCTGCTGGTGAAACTGGGGCAGATTGCCTAGAGCAGCTGTGGCCACCCTGGGGTCCCTGGAAGTGTCCCAAGGCCAGGTTGAACAGAGGCAGGTCCCTCTGGATCTGGTAGAGAGGCTCAGTGCTTATGAGTGGCTCATCCTTCCACATTACAGCTCTTCCCATTGGATTTGGGAGCCCTTGCCACTTTGTTTCACCTAAGCTCAGTCTCAGAACAGATCATGCCAATGATGTATTTTATTTTCTTTAATACACTCTGTTATGGGAGATGTTTTGTGGCTTCTGATACTCTGGTCCTGTGTTACATGTTTCTATTCAGACTTGCAGCACCAGCAGCTCCTAGGGTTTCCCTGGTGGTATCTCTTGAAAGTGGAGTGTGCTTGCTGCCTTCTCCTCATCAGAATCTTCAAAGTTTTGCAGCTTCTCTGTGGGTTTCTTTGGACTTTTTTTTTTATGTTTTTTATTTTTTTTGTTGGTTGGTTGGTTTTGGTTTTGGGTGTTTTTTTGTTTGTTTGTTTGTTTGGGCTTTTTTTGACTGCTGCATCGTAGAGCTTTGAGTCACAAGTGAAGGGTCTGCACACAATAGGCAGAGTTTGGCCATCGCCAGAGCACTCTGAAGACTTTTCACCCAATTCAAACAGCTCCAGTTCCCCAGCCCCAAACAGAGCTTTGTCATTGCTTCTAACCTCCTTTTTCCCATCAGTGCAATAGTTGCCTCCAAACCTTTTCCCTCCCCACTCCTCTTCCCACAGTTCTGTTGCAGGTGCTCCAGACCTCCCCTACAAGAGGGCTGACCCAGCAGCTCACCCCCTTTATTCCCTTCTTTTTTTTTAATCCATGCACTTTGCAGATCAGATATTTTCCTGGCAGACCTCACCTTCCTGAAGCTGCCTGTTGATTTTACTGAAAGCTTTTTAATGCTCCACGTGCACTGGGTTCCTGCAGAAAAGGCAAAACAGGAGGAAAAGGGTGATGCTGAGCAAGCTGGTTCCTCAAGGTGCTTCCCAGACCTGGCTCCATGTAGCTCCTTGTGGCTTTGGCTCCTCTGCCAGCCCTCCCAGGCCCTGCTCCTGTGCAGTGCTGGAAAGCCAAGGTGGTCCTTCTGTCTTCTCTGGGCCTGGAGCAGCTGTGGGATTCTTAGACCAGGCAGGGATTTATCCCAGAGTCCACAGCAGACTCATTTCTACCTCTTTTTCCTACCTAGGAGGCACTTGCCTTATGCTTGAATCTAGGATAGAAGCCAAAATTCCTCCTGAACTGTGCCAAAAAGAGTAAATATTGTTAAAAAGACATTTGGAGTTTAGCCATGTGGAGGGAGGGTAGTGTGTCCTGGGTGAGCTGCAGGAATGGAGATTTTTGGGAGGGCCCTCCTTTAGGGATAGATTTGCTGTCCCATCTTCTAAAGCCGATGGGCTGAGTTACAACTAAAGGCACAAAAATAGTGAAATTTCCTGGTGATGCTTTTACTGACCTTGATTTCCCCCTTTCTTGCTCCTTTTTGGCCCTGTCCTGAAAAGTTGTTGTTTGACTTTTGCAAAAGCTTTCTTTTCTGCAGCCTCTGGTTTGCTTGCAAGGAAGAACTATTTTTAGCAAATTGACTTGCCTTGAAGTCTGTGTGTTTGTGCTGTAAATTGGCATCACAGACTAAAAATCTAACTTTTTCCAGATGAAAAATTTTAGCAGGAGTTTCCCACTTGATCCAACATAAAATAAAGTTTCAGTTTGATTTTTTTTCCCAAAAAAATCATCTCATCTTTGTTTCTGAAGACTAAAACCTATGATAGCTCCTGGAGGGATGAGATGAGAGGGAGGGGGAAAATGGTAGATAATTTCTGCTAGGATAAAAGAGAAACAGGTATTAAGAGAGTAAGTAAAATTGGGAAAACATTTCTTTACCATCAATTGTATTAATACCTAGAAATACTCAGGCTAGCAGAGGGAAAAGAAAGCAAACCCACAAAATTTAAAGATGTTAAATGAAATAACACAAAGAAATATAGTCTCACAACTTTAAAAAATCCTATTTGGGGAAAATCCAGCTGTCACCTGGTTTGGCGTAGCTTGAGATGAACCAATGGCATGTCCTGCTGCTGCAGGAGATCCTGTTCTGGGGTTGTAGTTTATCTCAATCAAAGAGGAGGAGAGAAGACACCTCCTTTGTGTGTTTGTAGTGTGAACACAGTTTGGAGAAGTTGTCAGCAGCTCTGCTGAATGCAGCTTTGCTAAGCACAGCTTAGGCAGTCCCAGATCTCTCTGTGTCCCTTCACTTATCCTGTCCTTTTGCTGATAGGATCTAGATAAGACGCAGGAAGAAATAAAGAAGCACCATGCCAACATCAGTGAGCTGAAGAAGAACTTCATGGAGTCCGTCCCCGAGCCTCGGCCAAGTGAGTGGGACAAACGTTTGTCCACCCACTCACCTTTCCGAAGCCTCAACGTCAACGGGCAGATTCCCACGGGAGCGGATGGAGTGAGTACCTTGGCATGGGCTGTTCCAGGGGCCAGCATTGCAGTGTGGGATTCAGCTCCCCTTAGCTTCTGCTTGTTTTCGGTTTTAATAGTTACTATTGGCTTGTAACATGGTAGAATGTTCTCTGAGAGAGTCAAAGCTTTAGTCGTAGTATTGTGAAAGTGTGATTTTTTTGGTAGAGAAGGATGTAAGAATTCCTTAACTGGTATTGATCTTGCTTTTCCTCGTGATGCTGTTACTGTGATGCTAGGGAGCACTTCCCTTGGCTGTTTTGGGGACTGGCTCATTCCTACATCTCCCCAAAATGTGGAAAGATCTCTGACAAACCCAAAATCCAAACACCTAAATTATTACTTCAGAAATAATATTGCAGATAACCAAGTGGAGAAGCACTGGGATGGGATGATTTTTCCAAAATCACTTTATTCTCCAGTTAGTTTGGTATGTCATTGGCTTTAGACTTGCATTAGGAACTACAGGTGCTGATCTGCTATGGAGGCTTCAAGAAGACTCCTTGGGTGACCACAGTAGGGCTGTTCAAACACAATGGGAATCTCCCTCCTTCCAGGAACTGTGTATTAGTAACCACATACACTCACAGTTTCTCTACTAATTTCCGTAAAAAGGTAATTTCTCAAGGAAAAACCAGTTACCAACTGGTTTCTTCTTGGCTAAAAGGCACCTCTATGTCATACTGGTAGTAACTGCTTCATATTTGGAGCATGTGAGTAATACTGTAGTTAGTGCCTGTGGTAATCTTCTAAGTAGTAAATGCAGTTTTTTATTGCTACAGAAGAATTGCATCCTGACTGCAAGTAGTGGCAATTGAAGACTCTCCTGGTTGAAATCTCAGTTTTTCCCCTTCCTTCCCACAGCCCTGCAGATGAACTAGTATTTCATGTTCAAACAAGGCAGATACTTGCTAATCAGGAAATAATCTTGCATGGATGGAGGGTTATTGTAACATGTACAAGGAGCTTAGCACCAAGTTTACTATGGGCTCCTCAAAGTTTGGAGTAAGGCCAGGATTTTTTTTTTTGTCTGTTAGAAAAATGAGATTCCCTAAAATGAACTTAATCGGGGTTGGTTGTTACAGGATCTCAGAATGGTTTGGATTGGAAGGGAACTTAAAACCCATCCAGTTCTACCCCTGCCATGGATAGGGGTACCTTCCACTGTCCCATGTTCCTCCAAGCCCGATTCAGCCTGGCCTTGAATACTGCCAGGGATCCAGGGGCAGCCACAGCCATTGTGGGCGACCTGTTATTGGGATTACCCTGTTTAAAACATGGATAGACTTTGCTCTCTGTGACTGAGCCTCAGTGTAGATTCTCCTGGAATGTAGGCAGCAGAGCTCTGCTCACAGTGCCCAGTGGGTTTTGGGCTGTGGGTGGGACAGAGCAGAGGCTCTCAAGTTCCACAACTGCAGTTCAAGAGTGTTATTCTTGGTTTTTATGAATAATATCTTGCAATTTCTTGCAAGACCACACTGAGACCTTGGAGGGCTGCTGGTCACCATAACTGGATGGTGTGGGCTTGTCCCACATAAGGCTGCAATGGGTCTACGGCACCGCAGAATTGGTGTCAGCCCTAGATTTGCATTTCTGGAAGTTCCTTCTTAATCTGGTTCTCTTTGAAGTGATCTCACTCTGAGGCTGTGTCCTGCTATGAACTTCCAGAAAAGCATCTTTCTCAAGCACCGACTGGGGAGAAAGTTTTCCCTCACCTGCATGCATTGAAGGATCATAAATCAGATGGTGATTAAGGATGGTAAATCATGGTGCAAAGCCATTGCTCCTGTTCATGATGGTACCTTCACCCTACCTTAGTGGCCAAAGGGTTTTTTACCGAGGCCACTTTTCTGCTATTCCTCCATGTTTTATTATGATACAACTGAACCTTAACACGCTTTGTGTGTCCAGGTCAAGAAAGTCACTGTCCCATCTTCTGAGAGACAGGTTGGTGGGCTTGAGGTAAAGCTGCTGCTCTGATCTGTGCTTCTGAACCAGACTTGCTATTGCAATGGCACCGAGCAAAACTCAACAGCAGCTGCTGGATAACATTTTTTTTGGCTACATGAAGTAGTTTCATAACTCACACCCAGAGGACTTTGGCACTGCTGCAGCTTTTGCAGCTTTCAATTTTTGCTTATTTTGGTGCATGGCTGGTTTGAAAAAGCTGCATGACCGATATAACCGTGTATTTGGAAACAAAAGCAATTCTGAAAATTTAACTGTTCCCTGTTCTTTTTATGTTGTCTTTCTTCCCTTTTTTTTTTCTTCTTGTTGTTGTTGTTTTAACGATCATGTTACTCTTGCATTTTATATTTTCTTTTGCTGCCCAGTCTCCTAGCTACTTTCTCATGAATTCTCACCACTTAGGGGTGTGCAAAGAACCAGTCCCAAAATACCGCACTGACCAGCGGAGGTTGGCTCAGCTGAGGGAGCTTAGAGCCAAGTTTTTCCTCTCCTAAGTACACTTGTGTTTGACCAGGGCTGGCAAACTAAAGGGATGCAGAGCTACTGAACAGCAGCATTCACACAATCTTACCTTTCTTCATCAGAAGTGCTGAAACCCTTGCATGGTCCTGTGTGCTGATTTACTCATTCTGAGATTTTATCATTCTTTAGACTCTAGAAACAAGAATGCTAAAAAACAGAGCAAAATTCCAGGAGTTTGCACTGCTCCTAATGCCACCCTGCTCGTTCTGTGGGATTTCTAAGATTTACAGTTTTTCACTTGCTCAATAGAATTTTCAAACCAATCGAAATTTTGATACTCTGGTCAGAACTTCGGAAACACATTTTGTATATATTCTGCAGTCTGGCTCTTCCAAGGGAGTTTCCAAACTGTGTGTTAAGGGCACTGTAATAAGGAAGCTGTCAGAGGCCACATTTTGTACTGCACCATTCCTGTTTCAAATGCCTCAAGCTCTTTTCTCACCATTCCAATTCCAAAACACCCTGGAAGATTTTGGGCATCCACTTCTCTGGGAGGGCAGGTACCAAACACCCATGATCCTGATGCAGATGTTGATGAGGTCTGCAGAGAGAGCATGGTTCTGTAGCTCCAGGGCTGATGTGACTCAGGCCACCAGCGGCTCTGCTCCCCAGAGCAGTTTATTTTATGTTGAGAAGAGTTGCCCTAACGCTTTGCACATCTCCAAGTGTCATTTTGGGCACTTTCCATCTGTCATTTTTGTTCATTTCTCTCTGTCTTTCTTGATCTTCTACCACGAAAGCAGACACGGGAACGGCCTCTATTAGTACAGGATGAAGACAAACTAAAAAAGCAGGAGATACCTACTGAGACAGCCATTCCCCAGCCAGCAAGTGAAGCAACTCTTCCAAAGGTTTCTATTGCAATCCCTGAAGAGCAGAAATCACTCAAAAAGTGTCACCTGTACTCTAGCCTTTTTCCGTCTCCACGCATTCCCTTTATGATGTCCTTTCTCCTGGTCATAGCAGTGACTGTTTGGTGGCTGCTCTTTCTCTGAGTGGCAACAGGGTCGTGTTGAAACCTCAAGACCAAAGCTCCTGAATTTCTTGGCTGTAGTCTCTGCTGCGTCTTCCTTGTCCTGGTCTTTGATCTCCATAGTTCGCTGTCCCAGGGAGGGACACCCCGTGACTGAAGTATTAATCCTGCTCTCTGTCCTTGTGTGGCTGTGATGGGACCTGATAGGAGTGGTTGTGGATTTCCAGGTCCATTCTCAAGTTTCCTGTGGTGAAAAGCAAATTCTTTGAACTGTTTCCAACTGCAGTGGGAGGGCAGATGGGGGGAGGAAATCATGGGAGGAGAGTCTGGATTCCCAAGCCCCTGAAAGACTTCCCATAGGAATTGCTGGAGAGTTGCTTTTAAGCTTGTTGTTTGAAAAGTAAGATATTCACAAGCTGAAGAACATTTCACACTGATGTAAAAGGGGCTTTACAGGAATCTGCTGAATCACAGAATCCTGGAATGGTTTGGGGTTGGAAGGGCCCATAAAGATCATCTCATTCCACCCTCTGCTATGGGTAGGGAACCTTCCCCTGGACCAGGTCATTGCAATTGCCATCCAGCCTGGCCTTGGACACTTAGAGTGGGAGTCCACAGCTTCTGTGAGCAACAGGAGGTTGACTCTCTAGGAGGAACATTGGAATCTAATCCATAACCACTCAATTTCTAGGCATTTAAATAAAAAGTGATGGTTCTCACTGCTACTCTTGGTAATAACTTAGGGACAGGGTCAGCTTTTCGCCTTTGACAAAGTATCCCAGCTTCCCTCTCCACCCGTATTCTAACATCTAAGAAAATACGTAGTGTTATAGGAGAAAACCCATTGCAAGGAGATACTTATTGTAAACATAGATTAATAATTTTTTTTAGTCTGATGGTCTTGGGATGTGTTTAATATGTGTGGAACTAACTGACGCATGTTTGCTCAGGTCATAGGGATGGAGTTACCTACTGTTTGAGCATTCCCTTTGTTGGCGTATTGGCTTGGCCACATCAGGACACGCTATTAATGCTAAACCCCTCAATTGTTTTTGACTTCTTTAACCAAACTGTTGCATGCTGGTCATTGTTTATTACCCACAATGTAAGTGACTGGATGATGCTCCCATTTAGCCAAGTTATCTGGCTGAGCTGTGCAGGCTCCAGCCCATCTGGACTGGTTTGTAAGCTGGAGGGAAGGTTGGACTTTGTGTCTAAGGGGTTTCTTTTCTGTAAATAGTAACCACAGGGCTGAGCTGAGGTCCCCATTTCTCCTTTCAGCTCTAATCCGTGTTCTCCTGTGTTCACTGAAGGACTGGGCTGGACACAGTCACTCTGAGAACACCCCCTAGTGTCACCAGTGGTGACAGCTACTCCAGCAGCATGGAGGAGAAGGAAGAGGGCTTTTATTACATGGACTAAAATGTGTGAATATATATAAATGCCTGTATTTATAACCCTTTCTAGATCTCTGTCTATGTGAACAGTGTTATTTAGGAAGCTAGCAGGTAAGCTTGAAGGAATAAGGCAAACATGGCCATGTGCTGTCTGATCTGAGGGTCTGTGGGTAATCATGGACCACTCAAGTCACCTCATGTGCTCAATGTACAGGTTGAGGTTCTAAATACTATCTCAGAAAATTAGGTTCATTCTGCTAGTGAAACCCTTGGTTTTAATCCCACAGGAATCTTTCCAGTTCCTCTTGTAATCTGCTCCAGTTAGTTCACCAGTTTGTGCCTTTAGGACTTTGTTTTGTGAGGATGCTGATTTTTTCATTGGAAAATATTCTTCCCTTTTTAATACACTGCCTTTAATACACAGTCTTCCTCCTTTGGCACTAGGAAGTGTAGAAGTCTGAGGGTTGTTGTCCAGACATAGTCTGGTGTGAAGGAGGGTGTTGGCAGGCTGCGGTCCTGAATCCTTGGAGCACCCCTTGGAATGCGCTTGGACTCCAGCAGGTCAGGTGTGGAGTTTAGGAGGACAGAGGTGGGCCCTGGAGAGGAGAAGTGGGAGAACATGCTGGGGTGCCATGTGCTGTGCAGAAAATGCAGGATGGAAGAAGTCAGGAGATACTTGTGCCTGGCATTCCCTGGCTGCATCTCCTTCCCAAAACTCTAACAGTTGTGATGAAGAACAGGGATTGTTTGTTCTCCCCAACCTGGCGTGGAGAGGGAAGAAACAGGAGGTGTTTGGATCTCTCTGTCAGTTTTCTGTTCATATTTCCTGAAGGATGAACACACAGGGGCTTCCTTCCCAAAGCCATTGCTCGAGATCGCTGATTGGGATGCTGTGGTGAGCACTGCTGAGTTCAGTGCATTTCTCATCCAGTGACAAGAACTTGGAAGCCACACTGGTGGCTTTGGCAAAGCCATGGTTTCTGTAGCTCTGTCATCCATTTACAGAGCACCTGAAGTCTTTTGCCCAGTGCAACCTTAGACCAGAGTGCTCAAGATGTCTCATCCCAGCGGGATAAGAGATGGGCTCTGTCACCTCTACTCAGTTCTGTAACTCTTCAATTCAAATGGTCTCTTTCTCTCTTTTTGCTGGTGTGTCATCAGCAAAAAATCTTGGAAACTTCACACCTGACAATGCTTAGGAACATTTTTGGGATTTATATACCAATTATCACTGGAGACTATAAAGAAATTGAACAAATGCTTTCTATTTCTCTGGCAGTTTAGAGGCTAGTTATCCATATTCATCCAGGTGTATATATGATCCCTTCTGACAGAGGAAACCTGTAACGTATCAGGAACAGAAACCTCATCTGTCCAACACCCCAGGGATGTGCCCACTGGGCTACAGCTCTTTTCCCAATTGCTTCTGTGCTTTCTTCCCTGTTTGCTTGTGATGCAGAGGGAGTGACAGTCCAAGGCAATCCACATAAGGTCTATTCCTGCACAGTCTGTATCCCGTACATGCACTTTCTGTATCTTCTATGCCTTGGTGCTGTAGTTTTCCCCTTTTCCCATGATGTCAGCACAGGTTGCAGCACCAAGAGGAGGATTTTGTGAGTCCTGCTGTCATCCTTGTGCACAGGGAGAACTGATTGGCTCTAGTGCTGTTTAAGGGCTGATATCTCAGGGGATCTGTAAAGGAACCAATACATGTGGTTTGTTGCTATTTTTCTCAGGAGTAAAGTTGCTGGGAACAGCAGCATCTCCTGGCTGCCTGCCCCGACACCAGGACCCATTGACACAGAGATTCACACACCCTGTTCAGCCTGGCTGGTGCAGTGCCAGGCTGTGAGTGATGGAGAGCTGAGTTATCCCTCCTTCAGAGAAGCTGGAAATGTCTGCAGTATGTAACCTCATGCAGGTTGGCATGAGAGATCCGTGTTTTTCAATGTGACCTGCTGCAGAAAATGGCATTTTAGTGACTAGCATGCTGGTGACATAGGCAGGATAAGTCTGCTAGCAGTTTTGCCCAGTGTTTTGTGGTGTGGTCACTCACCTCTTTGATGCTCATTGTGAGCTGTTGAGGGTTCAGTGCTTCCCATCACGATATTGATGGTCAGCTCCACACTTACTTCCTGAATTCCTTACCTGGATTCCAGCTCTTCTGAGCACCACCTAAAACACACAGGAGTTTCTTGTGCTTTCTTGCTTTAGGAAAAGGTGGACATCAGTATTTTGAAGGAGCAGATGTGTCAGAGCCAATAGCTTGGAACTCAGATTCAGCTCTAAGTCTGTCATACTTGAGGTCTTCATTGCAGTAAAACAACATCCCTTTTTCAGCTGCTGAAGGGGAGCAGATAAAGGAGGGTGTTGGCTGCGTCTCCTCCCACGTCCTGCCTTACTGGGGCAGTGATGGTGAGCTGAGGACTCTCCATGGGCAGCTCAGGGCAGTATTCAGCCAAGATTGGCTCCCCTCACTTTTCATTTGTCCAGTAACTACTGAAGACCCTAAAGAGTAGGTATTCGATATCTCCCTCCTATCCTGAAATAATCAGGAGAGGTGGATTTTCTCAGCACCAAGGGAAGTAGTTTGTGTTTGGAGGAATGAGGCTTGGCTGTACCACCAGCTCCTGGGAAGGTTATCATAGAATCATGAAATAACCCTGAGTTGGAAGAGATCCACAAGGATCAAGTCTAGATCCTAATGGTTATGGGCAAAGTCTTTCACTTCACATCCGTGTCAGTAATTTGTCCCTCTGAGAATTGTTCCTCTGGTTTATTGGGTTTTGTTTTTTCCTTGTCATGAGTTGATGGTACCTCTTCTGACCTGACAGGATGAGGGAGGAAGCCTTCTGGATAAATTAAAAAAAAATATCCATGGAGAAACTCCTTGGTCTGTACTTATTAGAGGGTGACACTGAAGAACCTGACAGAGGTGGTGGTTCTTGTGTCTCTGCATCTGTTGTGGTTTGTGGGGCTGGAGGGAAGGACTGGCCTTGGTTTGGGCCCCTTTGGGATCTTTTAGCAATGGTAGACAGTCCTGTTGGATCAGTCTGTGGGGACTAGAAACACTTTCTTTTTTACCTAAAATGCTCTCTTTTGGAACACTTTTTTGGTTTTGTATTTTTTCTCAGACTTTTCTTTGTAAATATGTACATTTATCCATTAATAAATGTTATTGCAAAACAGATCTTTCTTTCCACTGCTTATTAACCGAAAAGCTATATATATGACCTGTGTTAATGACTTTGTTGCACTAACCCTCAATATTCCTTTCTCAAAGCAGGAGCCCTCAACCATGAATCATTGCCGATGGCATTCACGGTGTAGGGTCTGCTGGACACTCTTGGGTTGGGTGTTCCTGGGGAGAGGGAGTACACAAGGCTGTAGCTCTAAGCTCAAGCTGACCAGAATAATTCAATTGAGGATTAAATCCAGCTTGGTCCTCTACCACATGCTTAATGTCACTCTAACACCACCTCCCTCTTCGCTTTGGAGACTGTGTGGTAGGAAAAGTCAATTGCAGAAAGTTGTTCTGAGAGCAGAAGTGAGGCAGGTCCTGCACAGCTCAGTTACAAGAGCCTTTGTCCCACCTGGTGTGTTAATCTGGGGACAAAAATGCTCCTTTTGGGTTTTGTAAGTGAACAAGCCACATTTCTAATGAACCACTGTTCCTCAGCTCAATGATACAACATGAGCTTCTGGTGGATTTTTTCTGGTTGAAGCTCAGGTTGTGTTTTAAGGCTGTGTCAAGAGTTAGTTTTAAGTCCCAAGTTTTGTGAGATTACAGGAAGGCAGATATGGCTGCTCACAATTCCCAAGATGAGCCTGGAATCAAGGCAGAGCTGTAACTTCAGTTATGGAATGAAGGAAGTGGAATGAGCAGCACACATTGATGGCATTTATAAACCCTGATTTTATCCCCTCTTTTCACCTGCTGCTGCTGCACTAAGGCAGCTCTTGCAATGCCACTACTTTGTTTTCTGCAGAGGGATTTTGGAATAAAAAGCCCTTTATGCGAGAGTACCTGTCTTACAAAAGGGATGGTAAGGAGAGCAGTGGGAGTGGGCAGAGGAATCTTATTGCCTAACAACCTTATTTTGATAATTGAAATATTGATCTTGAGGTTGGTTGATGTAGCCAAGTCATCAATGCAGTGGTTGGAGGTGGTTGCTGTGTGTTGTGTAATATCCTTGTTCATGACAGAATTTAGTCTTTCGAAGGTTTGGGCACACTGTGTTTTCCAGCATTACTTTTAATTCTGGTCAAAATTCTCTTTTATCCATCTATTGTCTGAGTAGGCTGGTCACGATGTTGTGATCTGATCAATGGCAGTGAAAAAAATGCACTGAAAACCACAAATTCGTAGATAATGTCCATGCTTTTCAATGCCAGGTTGTTTTGAACAGCTTCTAAACGTTCTTAATTTTTACCTTAAGGCAAAGCAGTTCTGTAAGGCAGTGGTGGATACTGTAAAATAAGGATCTCTTGTTTTCTGCTTTATAATACTTTTTACCCAAGTGCTTTGCCAGCTATGAGGTTGAGCATCAGTTGATCTGGGAGCGCTCTCTGGTGAGTGTGGTTTGCTGCAAAGCAACATCATCTCCTTGTGCATCCCTAGACATTCACTCCACGCCTGTGAGCTTCTGTTTGGGGATAACCTAATAACAGCGTCACCAGTTCCATTGCCATGCTGGGAAAGGAACGGGACTGGGAAGTTTATAACCAGCTGGGATTCCCAGCATTTTATGTGGTGCTTGTAGGGAGTTACTGTGTGCTATAATTTCATGGTTTTAGCAATTTTTATTAAATAGTAACTGGTAGTTGGCATCATTTTAGTACTCCTTAAGTTTTCTGCAGTGTAGTAGTCAGATTTGGGGTGGGAATAATGGAATATTCAACAGAGAGAGGCATGAGAAAAAACATCCACTCTGACAGCACAGGGCAGCTGGGTCATTCCAATAGATTCTGATCCAAAACAACAGCGTCTTGAAAAAATGCAGGCAAACCAATTTATACAAAACCACTTTTTGAGAAAAAGAAATCCTTTTGGACACTGGTATCAAACATGAAATTAAGCCTGTTATTAATTTATCCCCAGTCTGAATTACTGTGTGTCACTTCATTGCAACGCTTCAGCTGTGTCTTCAGGGGCACAAAGATTTGTAATTCAAGGGTGGTGCTTTAGTTGCATTCATGTCTGGGTCAGTTTGTTTCTTCTGGGGCATTGCATCTTGTCCTGTATTTAATTTACTCTGTGTTTGCCTGCTTCGTGCTTGATTTAGGCCTCACTGGTTTGGGGCTGTGTTCCTGGAAATGAGATTGGCAGTCCAGGCACCTCTCAGGTTTCCTGGGTCTCAAGGTGAGCTTGGAACTCTGCAAATCTGAGCCCTAAACATAGGAAATGCTTTGGCATTGGCAATTTAAAACAAATCTTGATAAGATCAGAATTTGTAACAGATGCTGAAATTCCTAAGGAAGAGTTTTACATACATAACTTTATCTAGAGACAAATACCTTCCCATTAGTTTATCTCTTAGAAGTGGAATAGGAAGGCAAGTCAAAAAGTGCTTCTGATCAGTTGATCTTATCAGGATTTCATTCTGTCTTTCCAGCTTTCATGTTTGCTGCTGCACTTGGCTCTACTGGTGACCAGAATATGCACAGCACAGGCTCCATTCCAGCTCTCCCTTCCTTTATGCATCTGTCATATGAGATGCTTCCAAAATGCAAATTATTTTATCTGTCTTTGAAAGGGAACTGGGAGGTTGTTTTGACTCTATACAGATTTTTGCCTCTTAAATACATCAGTGTTTGTGTAGCTGCTTAATCTTCTTTGTTTTATCTGTGATTCTTCTCTTGGCTGAGTAGTGTTCCCGCTTTTACATAAGGAAATCTCCCTCCTAAGGCATATTCCTTAAACCGCAGAAGATGAGCTGTGTCTTCTTAAGGTCCCATGAATAATTTGCAAGGTTTAGCATCTATAATTAAGAAAAGGTCAGGATATTGGCAGTATATTAATTCAAGTTTTAAACTAACATGACATGGCTGTACACAGCTGATAATCCCATTCATGTTCTGTTTTGTGGAATATTGTCTTGTATTAGGAAATGAGAGTGGGATCTGGATATGATATCATAACATATCCTGATGGGGGAGGGATCCACAGGGTCATGGATTCCATCTCCTGTCCCTGCCCAGACCCCCAGCAATGCCCCCATCCATCCCTGGAGCTCTGGCAGCCTCGGGGCCGTGCCCATTCCCTGGGGAGCCTGGGCAGTGCCCAGCACCCTCTGGGGGAGGGAAGAACCTTTCCCTCATCTCCAGCCTGAGCCTGCCCTGGCCCAGGGAGCAGAGATCAGAGCTGCCCCTTAGGAGGAAGCGGCAAACTGCCTTGAGGTCTGCCCTTAAATATGCTTTGGAGGAACCTGTGGAAGTGGGTTTGGATCAGAAAGAACCTTTCTCTGTGAGCACAGTCAGATGTGCCCATCTCAGTGCTGCTTACTCTCCCTCCACTCCTATTAAATGCATTTTGCTAAGCAATATCCCAACAACTTAAGCACAAGAGGCTGGAAATTCTAATAAATAGAAATCTTACAGATAACCTGTCTGCAACAGAAAGAAGCAGAAAACTGAAAAATACCCATGAGAAATGGGGGAAGAGTAATTTCTTGAAATTGTACTAAAAAAGCAGCTATTTGTTCCTACATAAAGTGGCTCCTGCTTTTATCCTGCCATTGAGCTGGGTCATGAGAGGAGGTCAGTCAAAGTGAAAGCCTCTGGAGTATAAAAATTAATCATACCAAATAACCTACAGGATTCAGGCCTCACATTTTAAGCACAAATTACAGGTTTTTTGGTTGCCCAGGGAATCTTGTTAGGAAGTCAGGCAACAGTTTCAAGGAGTTAAAAGCAGAATCAGGAGATGGTTTTCAAGTAGTGGGTGGATTTTGTTGCCTATGGAAATTTTGGATGTGCACAAGTCCCCACTTGATACACTGAAATTATTCCAAACTGATCAAAAAGTGCTTAGTAGTGTCTTGTCTCTTCCTCTAGGTGCAGGGAGTTGTCTTCATGTTAATTCCTTGAAATTTTGGAGGGTGTACTGGGAAGGCTGTGTCAGTAAATGCACTGGGTTCAGCACAGAGGTTTTCCAGTGTCCAGCCCCACTGTTGCATGTGTTGATAAGAACCTGATGTTTTGCCTTGATGCCTTCTGACTTCCTGCTCTCCTTAACTCCCTGTTCTCTCTCTCTCTCTCCCTGGCCTTTTTTTGTGTATTCATTTCTTTTTAGAAAATGAGTGACTTTCTCTCCCAAGAGGATGTGGCTGCAGTGGCAGAGTGGAGCAGTTTTAACACTGGCTTTGCGTGGGAGGGCTCAAAGCAGTTGGTAGTTTTTAGTGAGACTCCAGTGCCACCCACCTCACAGCCTTCTCCCAGCTGGCACTTTGGTGCTTCCTTCCTAAGCAGCGAGGAGCAGGAGGAGCAGGAGGAGGCGGTTCCCAGCTGCTCCACCAGCGAGGAGGACCTAACATGTGCAGAGGGGGTTTGTGTGGATGTGGAGAAGGACTCGGAGTTCTCCGAGCCGCAGCCCCACCCCAGCCCTGCCACACTTCTCCAGCAGCCCTGGGGAGAGGAGGAGGAGGAGGTGGCAGAGCATGGTGAAGACAGCTTTGACTTTAGAAAGCCACATGGCGACTGTCCCAAGCCAGATGCTCCTAACGGGCTCCCGGAGCTCATTCGCTGCTTCCAGGTAGTGAGCCCAGCTCCTGCACCCCATGCCCTGGCTGCCTTTGGAGTGGGGACCCAAACACTGCAGCAAGCAGATGCCACACATCTGCAGAGGACTTGGGTTTTCTTGGCTTGAACTCGTGCTTGGAGCTGATGAGCTGCTGAATCTCTCACACGGTGCAATAAGCCCCTCTCGGTTTATCTTTGAATTAAATAGGAGCCGCCATCAATTTATCTTTGCCTTAAATATGAGTCCCTCTCAATTTATCTTTGCATGAAATGCAATCGCCACAGTGCAATACCCTTTACTCTTCTTGGATTGAAGCATCCTGTGGCATTCCTACAAAAAGGCAATATTTAGGCTCAAAAACCATGTAATTTTAGCTCCTTAAGGATTTTGCTGGCTCTGGCTGGACTGGTAGCTGACCCACAGCACAGCAGATTTGAGGTGCTGTCCAGTGTTTGCCTTTGTGCTCCCCACAGTGGGAGGGATTTTTGCCTGCTCCAGTGTTGATGTTGCTCCTGTTTCAATAGATGCCTGTTCCTCCCTAGTGATCATGGTGACATCTGGCAGGGTTGGGGATGGTGGCAGAAATCTAGCCCTCTGGGAAAGCACTGGCTCTGAACTCATTCTGTTTTCTTCTGGATGATCATCAGGTGGTGGAACAACTGATTTCTCTCCACCCTTACTCTTCTTTCTGGTTTGTCTGACATTGATTTAATAAAAGTTAAAGATACAATGAGGATTTTTAATAACACAGTGTTGCTCTTGAGGTCAGGATAAAGCAGCTCAACTGTGATGAAGTCTTTGTGTGCACAGGGTTGGCATTAATCCTGATGCTGGCATCAACAGATGAGGGTCATCTTCTCCTGGCAACTGGCAATAAGCTGCTGGTAATTAGAAAGTTGAGAATCAGTGAAGACAGCGTCTGTGGTGTTGTGACACACCCATTAAATCCTTAATGCTGGGTTTGGGCTGACCAGAGCCTTTGGTTGTGGGGAGGGGCTGGAGGATTTTGGTGCCTGTCTAATCCTCATGCCTGATCTCTGCCCTTGGAGCAGTGTGTTGTTCCAGAGACTTAAACCCAAAGATTTCCAGGTTGGCCTTAGTTCCCACAGTGCTTTTATCAGATCAGTGTCAGAACACTTGCCAGCAGCCCAGTCAGGATGTGGAGATGGGAACTGGGTATTTACAAGATGTTTTTAACCCTGTCTCACAGCCCCCACTAGTGAAGACACAGACTGTCACCATCTCTGACGTGTCCAGCGCCGTCAAAAGCGAAATTCCCACAAAAGAAGTCCCAATTGTCCACACTGAGACAAAGACCATCACCTACGAAGCTGCACAGGTATGTTGTGTTTGGAGAGCTTTCCTGTGGGCTTAATCAAATGTAAGTAAATGTATTGTTTCCAAATCCTCAGGATGAAAGAGCAGCACCTGCCTGTCTCTGCACGTCTGAGTGCAGCACAGGCATTAACTGATGCTGTGGACACTATTTCCAGCTGCATCTGGTATTTTTAGAGGAACAGTGGTTTTGCTGTCCCTGAAGAGTAATTATTTTTTCAAGATGTGCTTGCAAACAATATTTATCTTCAGCCACTGATAGCTTCAGGATGTGGATCTCTCTGTACAAAGTTAACCTGAGCTGGCCTTTTTGCTGCAACAGATGCCTTGTTTTCCCAGCTCCCCTGAAGAGGCTGTTTTTGCCTCTTCAGAACTTGGTTTATAAATTACTTGGTCATCCTTAGGTTTCAAGACTGTAATGGTTGTTAAACACCAAATGTTTTGTATAAAATGCAACCTCAGTGGGTGTGTGATGACTGGGAAGCAAGAATCTTAGTGCAGCAATGTTATGAAGCAGAGGATATGCAGGTATGAATTAATTGCAGGGGTTAAAATTAATTCTCAGTCTAAAACAAGTTTTAATCACACAATCACAGGGTTGTTTGGGATGGAAGGAACCTAACAGTGTACCCAGTTCTAGTCACCTGCTGTAGGCAGGGACAGCTTCCATTATCCCAGACTGCTCCAAGTCCCATCCATTCTTGAACACTGCCAGGCAGGGATTCAGGGGCAGCCACAGCTTCTGTGAGCTGCCTGTGCCAGGGCCTCCCCACCCTGGGGACAGGGAGCAATTTCTTCCCAATATCCCACCTATACCTGCCCTCTGGCAGTGGGAAGCCATTTCCTGTGTCCTGTCCCACCATCCCTTGTCCCCAGTCCCTCTCCAGCTCTCCTGGACCCACTTTAGGCCCTGAAAGGCCTCTAAGGTCTCCCAGAGCCTTCTCTTCTCCAGGCTGAACACCCCCATCCCTCCCAGCCTTTCTTTATGTATTTGAGATTTTGGAGCCTGTGTCAGTTTGGCCTTGCCATCACTGTGGCTGTCAGCAGCAGCACATGCTCTGCTGTTGCAGTGAAGTGACTGTAGGATGTTGTTAGGGATGCAGGAATCTCATGATTCCTAAGGAATGCTGTGGCTGCTCAGCAATCTCCCAGCTGCAGCATCAGGGACATCATTCAGACAATGATGGTGAGCACTGCCCTGGCTTTTAGCAGCTATGTAGGTGAATAGGGGGGTTTTGCTCTAACTGGTAAATGGGAAGGAAGAGTGATCTCTAGGGTGGCCATGTGTGCACAGGGTGTGATGTGCCATGAGATCTCCTCCAGACTGTGGAAAATGGTCCCACCTTGTGGTAATTCCAGATATTGTCCCAGTGCTGAGCGAGGATGCTGCCCAGTGCAGACAAGGACAGCACAGCCAGGATGAACTGGCCAGGATGACTTAGTTTGGGATTTTGGCAGACCTTGAGTGATCAAGTCAGACAGGATGAGATTCAAGAACCAGCTCTAAAAGTTATTCCTGTTTCAGCAAATGTCTGGATGTTCTTTGCTTCTGCAGAGCATAAAGTGAGGGAAGTGCAAGGTGTTGTCAGGAGGGAAGAAGGGTGGCAAGTACCTTCTGAATCAGATTGTGCTCTTGGCTTTGTTGATCTCCATGGATGCAGGCAGGTGGAATTTGGGATTGGTCTCTGTGTTGGTCTCCTGTCATGGTTCAGGCATGGATGGTGTGACCAGCACTGTGGGGCCAGCAGCATGCTCAGATTTGGGTACATCCCAGCCCTCCCAGTCTGAGGGGTGTCACAGGTCCTCCCTGAAGGATCTGTGCTTTTTCAGCCTTAAAGCACAGGGACTTTGAGCTTTCAGAGACCTGCCCAGCTCTTGTGCACTTGGGCACAGGTTGACTTGTGTCTTGTGGCCCACAACGGAGCTGCTGCCCTCACAGTGTCCTCTGTCTGTCCCCACTGCTCAGGGACTGATAGCCTGTTCTTTTATCCACAGACAGACGGTGGCAATGGGGATTTAGACCCTGGTATCCTGCTGACTGCCCAGACCATCACTTCAGAAACCACCAGCAGCACCACCACCACACAGATCACCAAGGTAACACCAGGGAGCACCACAAAACACTGATTCAAACAACAGCCTGATGGAGAGATGGGCAGAGGTTAATGAGAGGAAAGAAAAGTTTTTGGAAGGTCCTTTCAAATACATGATTAGTACCTGGAGCAAAGCACAAGGGGTTCAGTTTTGCCTGTGTTAAATCTGTGGATTATGAATTAATTGCAGCACAGTCTGGACACTGACTTTGGCTGTCCTGTGGGACAGCAGGAAGAGCTGTTCTCTGAGGAAAAGCTCTTCTCTGGCTCAGCTATAAAAAAATACCTCTTTGACAGTTTTTCCTTGAGCAGCAGCAGTTTTGCCTGTGACTCTCATTCTGGGTACAACTGCACTAGTTGGTGACACTATTTTTGGGTGTGATCTTTAGACAGGCAGCCTCAGTGAGCCCCTAACTCCTCTGTACTTCTACACTAAGAGCAGCTTTTCCTTCTGTTCTAGACTGTGAAAGGCGGCATTTCAGAGACAAGGATTGAGAAGAGGATTGTCATCACAGGAGATGCAGATGTAGACCATGACCAGGTAGTGTGGATATGATCCAAAAGAGTTACCCACAGCTGGCAAAAATCAGTCAGGTTGCCTGTTCAAAGACAGTGTCACCAAAAAATGACCTGCAGAAATTTTACTGGGGTAGAGATAAAACTTAATATTTTTTTAAGTTGTGGCTGTGCCATCCTTGTAAGTGTTCTAGGGCAGGTTGGACAGGGCTTAAAGCAGCCTGGTCTAGAGGCAGGTGTCCCTGAGCATGGCAGAGGGTGGAATGGGATGAGGTTTTAGATCCATTTCCAACCAAGCCATTCCATGATTCTATATCAGTAATAAATTCCTTTTTGACATTATGCAGCTGAGCCGGGAAAGCTGAATTCTATTCTGAAACTTATATTGGCATCAGATTTCATTCCAGAATTGTTTTGGATGGTTGTAGGCTTTTTTAAAAAATACATAAAAATGTGAAATATAAGCTTTCCTTGACATCTGTCTGATCTGCATTCATTTTCCCATAACTTTGAAGCACTACTGCTACTCTATAGTGCCAGAAGTCATTTCAGAACGCTCAGCATCTGTGTTACCTCTTTAGCTTTATATGAAACCTTTCTTATGACTCAGCCTCATTGGCCTCTTGCATGTGTTGGAAGTGATGATTTTGTCATCAGAGAATTATACTTTGAATTTAAATTTAGTCACAAGTATCGTGGGGGTGGAAAATATTCTTATGACAAGATCTAGTTTATTAACTCCAGCAGAAAATGTCTGAGATGTCTGAAATGTGCCTATCACGTTTACTGGAAGAATAAGCAGGTTATGCTTAATTGCTCTCATCCATCTTCTGCCATGGGATGTGGAAAAAGGAGGGGTATTCTTCAAATATATCAGATATATACATATATACAGATATATACATATCAGAGATAATGTAATAGCATCAGAAGTCACCAAAGTGTGTGGATGAAGTCCTGGGGCAGTGTTGGGCACCACAGTTTAAGACCTAAAACAATTACAGAGATTCCAAAGGAGGCTGTGGACACGCTGAAGGATCAGGAGGGGCCATACAGAGGGTGGCTGAGGGCACTCAGTGTTTCCAGCTGGAGCAGAGGACACTCAGGGCAGAGCTCAGCAGGGTCTGCAGCTCCTCCTGAAGGCCAGCTCCCATCTCTCCTCCCTGTGATACAGGAGGCTCAGGCTGGAGATGAGGGAAAGGTTCTTCCCTCCCCCAGAGGGTGCTGGGCACTGCCCAGGCTCCCCAGGGAATGGGCACGGCCCCGAGGCTGCCAGAGCTCCAGGGATGGACAGGGGGGATTGCTGGGGGTCTGGGCAGGGACAGGGGTGGGACTGGACTGGATCATCCCTCTGGGTTCCTTCCAGCTTGGCATCTTCTGTAATTCTGTCAAGTGCATCCACTTTTCTTATTTACACCTTGTTGTTCCCTG
>VRYO01001760.1:6613247-6632493 GCA_009812075.1 Sialia sialis | reverse complement strand
GCTGACACACTCTAACCCCTGCTCTCCCGTGTGTCCCACAGGTCCTGGCACAGGCAATCAAGGCTGCCAAGGAGCAGCACCCAGACATGTCGGTGACCAAAGTGGTTGTGCACCAGGAGACAGAGATTGCAGAGGAATAGCCGGGCTGTGTGAGTAGAGGGGCCACGACGGGTGGGAGGAGGGGCTGACTGATCTCTGTGCACAGGAGATTTGGGTAAACAGGGTCAGAGTTGAAGTGAAATGATCATTGTTCTCTGCTGAGTCCTGCTCACACTGTTCTGTTAGATCTGTGGAGGCCGATGAGGCAGTCACAGGCAGACTAATCCTGTGTAAATGAGCCCAAATAGGTTAAAAGCTACACAGCTCCTTCCATGAGGCTGCTCTGTCTTCCCAAACATCCATTAATAGTTGGGAGTACACAGAGCAGCTGTAGGTGCAGTGTACAGCTGTGGGTGCCCTGCCCAGGTCAGTGCCCAGTAACTCCCAAGCTAGATCCCAAGCTTGCCTGGAAATCCCATTTTCTGCATTTTTTTATGAGTTTGGGAAGAAGCTGCTAAAGGAATCCAGGAGCTCTGTCTGTGCCTCAGTGCTTTAAAGCCCATCCTACCCCATGCCACTGATCACAGAATCCTGGAATGGTTTGGGTTGGAATGGCCCATAAAGCTCATCCAGTCCCACCCCTGCCATGGGCAGGGACACCTTCCACTGACCCAGGTGGCTCCAAGCCCTGTCCAACCTGGCCTTGGACACTTCCAGGGATCCAGGGGCAGCCACAGCTGCTCTAACCCTGTGCCTGGGTCTCACCACCCTCAGAGGGAACAATTCCAACTCAGTATGCCACTTAACCCTGCCCTCTGGCATCCTTGCCCTGTTGCTCCAGGCCCTTGTGCAGAGTCCCTCACCAGCTCTCCTGGAGCCCCTTCAGGCACTTCCCACCTGCCCATTGGTGGTAACTCAAATGAATTCAGTTCCCATTGACTTCAGGGAGGCAGATTCCTGTCTCTTCCAGCACGTTGGTAGCTGTAACTTATCCTCTTCTTCTCTTGCTAGGAAACGTTTCTGCCCATGACAACACCAGGAAAAAGAAACCCAGCAAAACTACCAAGAAACTACCTGGAGCACAAAGATCTCGGATTTCAGACTTGACAGTCAGAGACATTCATATCATTTTATTAAGAGTTGCGCTTTGACATTTTACTTGGGATTTTTCCAGACTCCACTGGATCCTATTGGACATAGGGTTTTGTTTTGATGTTGGGTTTTTTTTTTATTTTATATCTATTGTGACAGAAATATGCCATATTTCTAACTGTACTGAATATTTTTTACAGGTTTTCAATTTTGCATTCCTTCTCACGCAAAGCCTCTTCAGACACAGAATCCCACCTTGCAGGGCTCCAGGGCTCCCTGTTTTAACTTGTATTCCCTCTGCCTCATCAGGGATAACGGAGCTGGATCCATGCGTATTCCCAGTGCAGGATCCGTACGCGCCTTCACAAAGCCATGGATCCTTCTTCCAGGAGAGTCAGTTTAAAGAGCTGGACTTTGTGTAGCATTTCCAATTGCTTCTGGATTATTTTTGTAGCTCTGGGGAGCTCCAGCCCCGCTGCAACCCCTGGGCTGCTCCAAGCTCCCTCCCCTCTGGGTTCCAGCCCTGACGTGTGATCACAGTAGGGTTTTGTGGTGTAACCTATGCACACATCGGAATAGTTGACTAGATTTAAGGAGTACTGGAAGTTGCTTCAAATATCTTATACTGTGAATTTTAGAGCTTTAAGAGGACTGTGATAGCATCTCACCTTCTTCCTGTGTGTCTCTGCCGAGTGCTCCCCCCCGTTTGTGTTTTCTAGATGCCATTAAATTAAAAAGCCCTTAGAAGTGTGTGTTTAAAGGTGTTTGGACTCGGGATGATATTAAGGTAGGCTTGTGCAGCATTCACAGGAACTGAGCTTTTTGGTGTCATAGTTTTTCACTTGTTTGTGTTCATGATTTTTAAATTAGGAAGGGTTTGGGGTTTTTTTGGCAAGTCATGGGTTGGTTTTTTTTTCTCCCCTCACAGTGCTATTTAAAGCTGAACGTGTTACCCATTTCCCAGAGCATGTATCCCACTATCATTTAAACTCCTAGGTCTGCGAGCTGTATTTGGAGAGGCTGAACAAGGAATTTTAGGAGGTGTCAGGTGTTGCTGGTTGTGATAGAGCCAAACCACATGGGAAGTGTTGACATTCCCTCTTCCATGCTGGCCTGAGGGTCTGGATTTGGCTTAATGACCCCTGTGCTGGAATGAAATATCAGGGTGATTGTCTGTATCTTGAGGCTGAACTTAAGAGACCCCCCCCCGGGCCATCTCCAGCACAGAGGGGGTGATGCAAAAACATGATTTCAGCAGCTGGATGTGCTCCCACTGCTCTCTCAGCTTCGTGGGAATGTTCCTGTCTGGTTTATCTTTCCACCATTTAAATTCAAGAAGCAAAAAACTAACCAGTCTCTGTAAAGAGTCTGCCCAGACATTTGTGAACACTTTAGTCCACTTAAGGTTGTGATTCAATTTTTTTTTTAATGTATAAATATACATACATATATATATATAGTGTGGCACATTGGTAGCTGAGAGCAGAGAATGCTCTGCTCCTCAGGTTAGGATGGGAAGAAAATGGCAGTAAAGAAAAAACTCTCCAGTTTTGAATTTGCATAATGTACTTCAGAAGTTAATGTATTTCAGAAGTCACTGGATTTAGCTCAGGCTGCAACCACTCCAGTGTTCAGCTGCAAACAGTTCTGGAACTACACTGGGGCTGGTGCAGCTTCTCAGTTTCAGATGCAATTTTAATTAAGCTGTCACTATTGATTGGAGACTCTGCTGGAGCTGCTGGATTTTGGCTCTCTTTGAGCCTTGCTGGCCCCTCGGTCCTGCTCAGCCTTCCCATGCCAGCAGCTGCCTCTGGGCTGCTCTGGTGCAGGGTTCCCTCCCAGGATGCTCTGTCTTCCTCAGGGCATCATGCTCTGGGGTTTTAGGGGGTCCTGGGCTGTAGTGCAGAGATAAGTCTTCCTCTCCATGTCTGAAAAGCCCTTTCCTTCCTTACTCTGCAGGCCCTGGGAGGGGTCTATGTCTCTGCTGTCCTCAGCTTAGTCAGGTAATGCTTGCCTTAAATACCCGTTGTGCTGAGCACCCTCTGCCACTGTCTTTTTTCTGGGAATTGAGTTCTTTGCCACTCAGTCCTTTCTTCTCATTTTCAACAGCCACCTGAGGAGTGAAGGGGCACGTGGAGCAGTGGCTGAGAGGATTTCTGGGCTTTACTAGGCAGAGCCACCCTTGTAAATTAAGTTAAGTCTATAGCACTTAAAGGCACTTGGCTCTCAGGAGAATTTAGGGGAATGTGGTCCCTGGGAGTTCCCTTGGGTGTCCCATGCCCTGAGCATGATGAGTGGGACAAAACACCCCAGGCAGGGGATTTCTGGGCTGAGAAACCTGCTGCCAAGAGGGGTGGCTCCTTTCCAAAAGATTTGCTCACTTGGGCTGCAGATGTCCCTTGTTAAATAGCCCAGAGACTAGAGTCAACATTTTTCTGTTTTCCCCTGGATTTTGGGTGGCTGTTTGCAGGTTGTCCATTTTCATACTTCCCCCTGTGGGTTCTCAGCATACTCCTGGAGTAATTTAAACAAGTCATGGCCTCATGTGCCCTTTGCCATCACCTGCTGTCTGACCTCAGGGGTTTCCAGCCCTGCTCCTGCCAACACGGTGCCCGAGTTGGGAGCTGGACAGGAGCCTGGGAAGAAGATACAAGTTAAAAGCCGAAGAAGCTTCTCTCACCCTCAGCCAAGGCCATGATGGGGCTGCCCACTCCCACCTCTGGTGGGATTTAAAATCCTTGGCTCTGAGCATGCTGTGTCAGCTCAAGGGACAAACCAGCTAAGTAAGGTCTATTTATATGAATGTTCCCAGCTCTTCCCACTCCACAAATTCACCCAGAGACTGTCTTGATTGTATAATACACATTATATGGAAGCTATTTATATATGAATGAATGTTTTTATAGAAAGGAAAGCAAGGAGCTCCTGTTCTCCTCCATTAAACTGGAATGGCCACTCTGGTTGCCCAGTAGCAATCCCTGACCAACAGAGATGTGTTAGCAGAGGACTGACTGATTTCTGGTTTTAATAAACTGTGGTTTGCTGATTTTCCTAATTGTACAATTACCTTAAGCAGTGGTAGTGTCCCAGCCATAGAGATGAAACTGTGAACAACTAAAAAAAATAATTTAATTGAAAAGATGAAGGAGCATTGTAAAATTTTTTTAAGGCAATTGTGAATTGTCTAGGTTAGGTGTTTACACTTTATAAAAATAGGAACTTTTAAAGTTGGCAAAACTTTCTAGATCAACTAGTGATGGAAGCTATTATTTTGGATTTTCATAGTGAATCAAAGGGAAAGTTGCTGTAGCGTTTAGGCAGACCTAAGTGTTCAGTACTGCTTCTTGTATTGCATTTTTCAATAAATTTTCAAACAAAATTCTCCCTGGCGCTGAATTCTCTTCCTTCTTCTCACCTTCCTCCAGGTCTCTCCTTAGTCTGGCTTTGTGGTGACTTGATTTTACCAGCCTAAACCAAAGCCCCCAAAGGCAGCTAGGATGGTGCCAAAGCTCTCCCAGTCCTGTGTCCTGGGTGCATTTCCCTGGGCTCTTGATGCCTTCAGACCCTTTGAACAGTTGCCAGTGTGGTCACATGTGGGACCAAAGCCCCCAAAAGGGCCAGAAGCAATTCCCAGAGTTCAAGTTTGTCCCAAAGAATATAAAACCTTCCTCTGAGCTGCAGAATTTGTGGTGAGCCCAGGTGAGGTCTGTGCTCGGCAGCTGCTCCCTTAGTGAGTGTGACACAAGCTGGGGGAAATGTCAAATCTGTCGATACTTTGGTCCTATCTTTTTTTTTTTTTTCTGGCTGCAGCAGCTTTAGGTGGGACAGAGAGAAGGCACAAGAAGCTGAGTTATCTCGGCTGCAGGCCTGACAGAGAACAAGAACCATATGGCCCAGTTAGGGTAGAGACTGGAAACTGGCTGGAAAGAGCTTCCCTGGGGGCAGGGGGGGCCAGGGTCTGGCTATGGTACCTCCCTGTGCCTCAGTTTCCCCTAACAGGCAGAAAGAGAAGGATGGCATGTGGCATGTCATGCTAAAACAGCCATCACCTCTTCTAACCTGACCCTGGACAGTTTGCTTCCAAGTACTAAATCTCAGTGTCCTGTAAAGCCAAAATTACAAGGAGCCCCAGAAACCGACCCTGGAGAGCTGGGAAACTGCCACCACTGGAGCTGCTTTCTCATAAGTGTCACAGCAGTGTGACACATGCAGCTCTGCAGCAAGGACACGTCCTGTCATCTCCCAGGCTCCTGCCTTCCCCAAGCCCAGCAGGGTCATGCCAAAACCAGCCCTGTTCTGGGAGGTTGGGGCTTGGGGAGGTCCCAGCTCCTTCAGACAGTGGTGTGAAGGATCATGGCTGGGTATGAACCACAGCCCCAAAAACATCACATCTGGGGACAACCAACCAAGAAATGGCTTTTGCTCTGCTGCTCTTTCCGGTGTCAGTCCCCTGCTCAGTGGCCAAGACGTCATCACGTGCTCCCACTCTTGGCTCTCTTGAACATCATCTGGGGAGCAGCTCCAAGCTCTGTCAGGCTCCTCTGCTTCCCAGTCTGTCCCACAGCTACCAGTTCTGGCAACAATAGGGGATTGTGCTGGACTGCACCAGTGTGTCCTGGCAGAAACACCATCATCAGCCTTAGGATTCCCACAGGGAGGAGACAAGGGGCTGATGGTTCTTAAGGGGCTTCTAGCACATCCCTGTCCTGGGTACACTACAGGGACATCCGTGGCACCAAGGAAATGGTCCCACACTGCCCATCTACCAAAACCATGGTGTCTTCTTGGGCAGGAGTCCCATCACTACTGAAGGGACCCCCCATCACAGAGGACACTGGAACCCCATCCAAAATGCCCAGGGGAAAAGTGTGCTCTTCTCATTGCCCCAGGGTACAAGGGTAGGAACAGCTAACACCCACCTTGATGCTCAGCACTGTCTGGGGCCATCCCAGGAGTCTGGAAAGGCTTTTCCTTAAAGCTTCCCCCATTCCAGCCCCTCTGGGTGGGTGTTCCAAGCCCAGGGTGCCTTTATACACCTCAGAGTCAGAGCAGGAGGGGTGTGGCAATGTTGTGTTTTTTGTGGCTACAAACAAGGGAAAATGTTAGGCAAACAAACACCACGGCAAACTCCACGCAAATAAATAATCCCCCAACTCCTTGTCCTGGCCGCACAAGAGGCAGCAGCTCCTGGCAGGCTGAGTCTGTGCTCCTGGGTGGTCCCACACCCGCCCCAGCCCCCAGATCCCACACCAAAGGCGATGACTCTGTCTTGGAGGTCCCATCCTTTGGGAAGAAGCCACAAAAGTGGCTTCCCTTCACCACGCCTCCCTGGTGCTTCCCTATGTCTCCATCCCAGAACTCAATCCCAGAAATGGAGGAGCAGGCATCACAACAGGAAGAGAAAGTTCCCATTCAGTCACCAGCTTGTTCCAGCCCAGGCTATTTTTAGGCTGTTCCTCCTGTTTTTGGGGCTCAGCAGCCAGTCATGTTCCTGGAGGATCAGGGCTCCAGGGGGAATTGCTGTGGCAGCCGGCAGCAGTGGTGCAACTCCATCACTTCCAGCAGGGAGAGCCCAGGATTGTT
Organism: Sialia sialis; assembly: GCA_009812075.1. NCBI lineage: Eukaryota > Metazoa > Chordata > Aves > Passeriformes > Turdidae > Sialia > Sialia sialis. Next base: position 6,625,779 of record VRYO01001760.1, on the reverse strand, counting down.
CATCCCAGGGTTAGAGATAAACAGGGTTGAAAGGTTGAAGAGGAGGAATTATGTTGGCAATAGGCCAGATTGCACATGCTAAACTCAGTTCTGAGCTCTATCAGTGGGGAAACTGAGGCACAAAAGAAAAGCCAAAACCAGGTGGGGAATCATTTTAGGTCCTGTAGCAGCTGGGTCAACAGCCTTGAATTAATCCCTGCTCCATACCCAACCACCTAGGAAAGCACCACTGCAGACACCTGCAGATCTATGGACATGTTTTTTGCCCCTAGCACGGGCAGTGGTCCCTGATGGGCTCCCAAGCCAAAGCCTCAGAGATTTGGACTCCAGCCCCATACCAGCGCTTGGCTGTCAGGACACATGGATGCTGACAACACTGAGGGAACTCTGGCTTTTGACCCAGGACCAACTCCAGGGGGATCCATCCCACACTGCTCAGCCCATTTCTGTAGCAGAATTAATGCGCAGAGCCTTGGGTGCCAGGGAACCTATATAGGACACCCCTAAACCCACAGAAAAAAAAATAAAAAAGAAAGCAACTACTCCCAAACCCACCCCAGCTCCAGCCCCATTCCAGCTCCCCTGATTACCAGGAAGCACTAAAATGGGTGCCTTTGGCTCCGTGCTGGCTCATTAATGAAGAGAGGTATTTTGTATATATACAGTATACGTATATACAGTATACATATATATATATAGACACACACACACAGTATATGTATACACTCTTGCTCTTTTTTTGGGGTTTTTTTTGTTTGTTTTTTTTTTTTAATGAAGCAACAGAAATGAACCCCAGCCAAAAGGGTGCAGGGTGTTACAGAGCCGGGGAGCACACTGGCACCCATCACGCCGCTCTCACCCTGTACAGGTCACACCGCCCCCTCCCCAACGCCTCGGCAGATTTATGGCCGGGATCTCTCACTCCTGCCTGTACTGCAAGTGCTCACAGGGAGCAGAACCCTCGCCTTCCCACACACCTTAAATCTTAAGGAAGGGCTCTCCCGCCAAGCAAATTCATGGCTGTGACCTGCCCCAGTGCGGGGAGAGGAGGAGGAGAAGGTGGAGGAAGAAAACGAGAAAGAGCTGCAAACCAGCCAAGGGCTGAGCAGCATCAGGAGTGACTGTCCCCAACTCTGGTTGTTGTGCTCCTCAGGGACAGAGGTGTCCCAGCCTCAAATCTGGAGACTCACTGGCACTACTGGGGTGTCCCCAGGCATGAGACCCTCTTACAGCCACTGGCAGGGTCTGCACCTCCCCAGGGCACATCTCCCACACACAGCCTATGGTAGTGGTTCCCTCAATCCATTTCCCAGATTTTATCCATTTTTGCGCCAAACAAAGCTGTCCTGTAGCCATGCACCAGCTGAGTGAGAGGTCACTTGGTGATGGGGGCTAAGTGCAATTGCCCTTGTTCTCTCCAGCCTCCATCCTCTGGTCCAAGGGACCCCAGGGGTCCTTATCAGCCAGGCCACGCTGACAATCCCCCAGTTTTCTTTGCTGGTGTTTTTGATGAAATCCCCCTTCTGTTGGTAGGAACCTCCTCCTGTAGTGGCCACCTCCTGGGGAGGGATACCCTGGGGGGTGACACCAGCTCCATATTTAGTCCATAGTGTATCCAGCTTGTTCCTGCAGGACAGAAAGTACCACCAAGCACTGCCCTTCACAGGCTGTGCAGTGTGAGGTCCCCAGGGCTTTCAGGATTGTTCCACTTCACAGCCAAGCAGACAATAGAGGGATCCATCCAGGGTGTGTATTTCTATATTCTCTTTTAATTTCTGTTTCTAACCCAGCCTCATCCTGCCCAGACACTGTGAGGACAGCATACATGGCATCCATCCACTGAAACTAGCACAGCTAACATCCCACAAATAGTCTGAGAACAATGTCCACGGGTGGAACTGAAGGTGAGGGATGCACAGATGCTCCTCTCCCTGGAGAAGGCACAGGGTTTTTCACCCTGCCAGATTAATTAATCAAGCTGCTTTGCATTTTGAAATAATCCCTGTGTGACTCAGAAATGCTTCCCCTGGAGGATGCTGCTGAGCTGGGAAGGATAGGGCAGGAGGACAATGCTGGTGGCAGGCATATGGTCCAGGCAGGTTCCCCTGCAATCCAGACATTTCCCACGGTTAGACTGAGCCTCAGCCAGAAAATGAAGGGGGAAAATTAAAACAAGTGCCCCCAGTAGCTTCTTGTGGCATTTTGGACTCCCAATTTCTTGCTGCCAGTTCCCAAAGCATGGCCCAGGGCCCAGCATCAGCTCTGGCTGCAGCTGGTTAAGCCCAAGTAAGAAGTTATTTTTGGACCAAAACAACCTTTTGGCACTTCCCCTGGGATGCTGCTCCCAGGCAGACCCTGATGGTGACTTTTTCTTGTTGCTGTTTTTGCATTGAATCAGTGCCTAAATAATGTTGAGATTAAACAGCCAAATAAATAGATGAGCTTGGGCTGGTATCACTCCCAGAGAATCCTTTGGGCTGCAACTGGTCCCCAGCCACAGCTGTCGGTCCCATCGCTGTTCCCTCCACTGGGGGAAGCTGTACCCAAGCTCACTGGGAGGGTATTGCAAACAGAGACAGCTTTTCCCTGTAAAGCAAACCCTCCCCCTCCCCACAAAACACTGTGGGAGACTGCTTTTCAGGAGAAGAGGGGGCTGGGCAATTTCCCAATGATTTTGCTGGGAAGTTTAAACTGCAGAAGGATGTTGTTCCCAAAGTTTGCAAGGTCTGACACTCTGTGTTCACTTCAGACCAGACAGCAAGAAGCAGAAACAGTAATACACCCACCCCCTCCCCAAACATTTCATACAGATAAAAGAGATATTAGCCATCCCAAAAGGCCCTGGTTTCAGGAAGGCAAAAGGCAAAGATCCCATCTAGGCTGCCACAGCAATTCTGAAGCTTCTTGAGCTGTTGGAGAGCAGAGCTGTCTTCATCCTATAGCTCCAACCCATCCTTCCACAGCCCCTGGCATCCCAGGGTTCCTCCAGCCCAAGACAGAGCTGGAGGGAGTAAGAAGGGATGAACCCCCAGCCCTCTTTTCTCCAGGAATCCACCCCAGTACTGAGGCTGCTTCTCTGGCCTCATCTCATACAGCTCTGGTTCTGCATCCAACAGGCACCAAGTACCAGAATGGCACCAAACAGGACCTTGCAAAACCAGCATCGAGACTCCCCCACCTCTCTGTCCCTTCACATCCTTCCTCCCACCACCTGCATCCTTCATTCCACCAAAAACCAGCACAAACAAACCCAGACCCACAGAAAGGCTCTTTGAATTGTTTCACCCCAGGCGGGCAGCAGCACCTTGCTCACTGCTGGCAACTCCCTGGGCACTTTCTACATTCCTTCTCTCCATAAAAATCCCAAACCTTGCACCTATCACCTCATCCTGTGACTGTTGAGCAGCTGGTTATCCCTTCTCCAGTGGAGCCTGGCTCGGGGCACAAGGTCTCACAGACCTCTGGATCAACTGCCGCAGGTGCTGCCCCTCCCAAGCATCCCACAGGCAAGGCAGGACCACATGGCATTCAGGTAACATTTAATAGCCCTGTTGGACCTATGTGCTCTGGCCAAACAAATTTTCTGGTGGGTTGAGGCTGGACAAGGGGACACCACCTCCCAAAGCATCTCCCTACCCCAATCCTGCTGAAATAAAGTGCTGTTGGGGCTGGTGGGGCTTCACCTGCCCCCATGTCCCCATCCCACAATTCATGTGGGGTCTCAAAGCCAGGACTCCTCTGGAAAAGCTACCAGGAGAAGAGCTTGTAAGGCCAAGGGCATCCACTGGGAAGGACATCCCACCCTAGGCGAGTCCCCACCCAGGAGTGGAGAGTCAGGACCTTCCTCTCGGCATTGGCTTAAAAACTGCCGCCCCCAAACCCCTCCTGGATGTGGGGTTTTGGGGTCACTGGTGGGTGCTGGGGGCCACAATGAGGGACTGGGATGTTACACTCAGAGGTGTAGGGGACATCAGACCCGCGTGCCTTGCTCCACCCCCACCACCCAGGAGCTGGGTCGGGGTTCACCCCGGCTTGGGGGCTCGTTGGGCTCCAGCAGCCGGTCCGAGGACTCGCCAGTACTTTCCAGTTTGGCATAGCCCACAGGACTGACATGGTCCAGCCGAGGCCAGCTCCGGTTCTTACGGTCCTTGATGGGGGCCAGCAGCAGCACCCCTGGCCGGCCAAGGTCCAGGGATTTGGAGTGTCCTGGGGTGTGGAGGTGCACATCAGGGCCGAGCTCCACCAGTGGCTCCGCGCCAGGACAGCCGTCATCCATGTTGATAATAACGTGGCCACCATCACCATCAGCACCATCCTGGCCGCAGGGCGCGGTGCTGTCACCAATGGCCAGCAGAGCCTGGGAGATCTGTGGTGTTTTGGGCGGATGCTCAGCAGGGCCCTTCCCTGTCCCCCCACCAGTCCCCCGTGCTGTCCCATCCAGCAAGCAGCTGTTGAGCTTGATGATGGGCAGTGCCAAGGCCCCCACAGCCGAAGACAGGAGGGACTCAGCTCCAGGGTGGCACGGGAGGCTCAGGCTGACCTCGGTGGAGCGGAGGCTGTGGCCAGAGGCCACAGGGGAAGCCGCTGGGTGCTGCAGGAACTCAGCCATGGTCTGGAGCCGGTTAGGGCCGTAGCAGTCAGACCACTTGCTGCTGGGGCCGGGGCAGGGCTGACAGGACAGGTTCACCTGGTAACAGCCCTCCACGCACTCAGCACTGTCCTTGGGGAAGGGCTGGCTGTCTCCACACTGGCAGTGCCTGTCCTCAGGGCTGCTCCCCTCAGGCAGCCCCACTGTCAGGCTGTAGAGCCCCTTCTGCATCAGCTGCCGGGTCTCCATGTCCCTGTTCTCGTACAGCATTGTGTTGGCGCAGATGAAAATGAAGAGCCCGATGCCCATGATGACGGGGCCGATCAGCTTCAGCTTCTCGCTGTGGGGCACGTGGCGCCCGGCTGCCACCTCCCTCCTCATGTCCCCCACCATACTGGTGTTCCCTGTGCTGGCCCCCGTGCCCCCATGTCCCCGGTGAGGCCAGTAGCCCACCACGGCAATGGTCATGCCCACCAGGACCACTGAGATGCCCACCATGACAAAGGCTCCTGCCGGTGAGCGCATGCGGAGCTGTCCTTTCAGCATGGGCTCTGTCAGGGGCTTGTGCCGCAGGCGGCGGCCCCGGCGCCGCGAAGGAACGGGGGGCACTGGCGCCTTGGGCCCCCCCTGCTCTGCTTCCCGCATGGGCCCCTTGGACTCGGCGCTCTCCGCAGTCATCGTTTCTGGCTCAGCCACAATTCCTGCACAATGGGAGAAGAAAAAGCAGGCATCACTGGGGGTTTTTGTGCCTGGGATGATGGAGCATGGGCACTGCAGGGACACTGGGAGCATGGGGATTCCAGGAGCACAAGGACACTAAGCCCACAGGTTACACCGGTGGGATGGAGGACACAGAGACACTGGGAGCACGGGGATGTCAGGAGTACAAGGACACCGAGCCCACAGGTTACACCAGGCAGGGACCAGCAGCTTTGCTCTGCCCCATTGCTCCCCTCTTTCCTCAAGTCACTTCTCTCTCCCCACTCAGGAGTGAAAGGCTGAGGAATCCCTTCCAACCACACTCCCAAAGGCCCCAAACTCATCCCCCTAAATCCCTGAGCTGCACAGGAAGTGAGGACAGCTGGGACCCAGCTGTGCCACACCCAGCACAGAGCCATCACTGGCATCGAAGCCTAAGGGACCTGTCCAGGGTCACCCAGTCCTGCAACACTGGGAGGAGGTGCCACCCCCAGACTGCCACAACAGCAGTGAGGGAAGGGGCTATTTATTCATCTGCTGGGGAAACTGAGTCAGCTGGAAACCCAAATGAAAGGTCTGACACAGTCACATCACTCAGAACCCTGTGAGAGATGATCCAAGCAGGACCTAAAAACCTCAACCAACATCAAGCCACTCATCAGACAGCAGGACCCACCAATCCATGGAGAACTTAAGCTAAAGTAGGTGTTTTCCCCAATTTTCTGCTGTCTCCTATTTCCTCTGACCTGCACAGTACATCCTCAGGATCCTACCCACACACACACACCAACATAAAACCCCCCATCTAGGGATTTACAGGAATTTACATTGCATAGTATGTTATTTCATCCAGAACTTTATTTCCTAGATGAGCAAAAAATGTGTGGAAGCTGCTGCCCAACACAGCGGGTGATCAGCTTGGCAGGAAGCATCTGCTAGGCTGGCACCATTGTGCCTGGGATAAGTGGAACCCCGGGAAACTGAAACAGGTCTTGAACAAGTCCCAGACCAAAAACAACTTTAAAAAAATATGAATAAGCTCACGCCTACAGGAATCCGTGTCCTTGCAGCGCAGTGCTGCATGCCCGGCCGTGGCTGGCAGTGGGGCTGGGACAGGACCAGGTGCTCGTGCATTCTTCTGTGTCTCCTGGCACTGCCAGCATGGGAATGCTGCCCAGGCCATTCCCAAAGGAAGAACCCAAAGGGGATGTGAGCAGGGAGAGCTGCAGGGTGACCCTCGGCCAAGGGGTGCTGTGGGAGGGACTTGTCATCTCACGGCATCTTAAACTATCAAGAAAAGCATTTGGACAACACAGATACTGGAATCAAGGATATTCAGCAAATCAAATCCAGAAACTAAACCCAAGGAGAGCCCTGTAGGACGAGAGGGGTGACCGCTCCAATTTTACTCCCCAGGATGAATGAAGTGCTGAGAGCCAGTGAGCAGCATCCAAAGAGCAGAAAAATACCACTTTTTTTTCACCCCAGCTAATCATCTTAAGATGTTATTAGCATCAGAGGGAAGGAATTAATGATATGAGTTCCAGGATGACAGCTTGTTCCTGGCGCAAGGCTGTCAAGCTGTGACAACTCAAGTAAGGGAGATTTAAAGGGAAAAAAAATAAAGTTCCAAACGAACCAGACCAAACCCCAGGCCACTATTAAGTTGGGTTTTATTGCTTTCTGAAAAATAAGTTGATAATCCCACATAGCAAAGGGAGAAACATCACTAACCCAAAGTAATGTTCATCCTGAAAAAGGAGGCTTTAAATATTTTGGTATTAAATGAAACTGGACACTTGAACACATCCCAAAGACTTGGGTTTTTTGCCTCCACATACCCTGATTTAGGTTATGTCTCAATTTTCTCTAATTGCCATTTTAGCTTCAATATCTTTTAATTTTTATAGCAAACCCTTTAAATGCCTTGCTGGCTACTTAGGGATTAAAAAGGACCCCCTACACTGCAAGATAAAGCCTTTGGACAGTGAGTAGGAACAGAACCTCCACAGCTCATGACTCCAAACTCACACTGAACACACACCAGACACCCTCTGCTTTATTCTGAAGCCTCAGACATGTTGCTTTAACCCCAGTTCCTCTAACCTCTCTAACTCACCCTGTGGAATCAAGACCAGTGTCCACAGGGATGAGCAGCATCCCTGATGTCCCACCTGTGGCGACAAAGAGCATCCCATGGGGACAATAAGCTGGGGTTCTACCTGTGAGGACCATGAACATCTCCTGGATCCCATCCAGGTGACGTTCACCTGGGCTGCACCAGGCTGCTCTTGCCATACTTTTGGACTGGATACAGGCTGGGGGTCATCTCAGGCTGCTTGGGAACGGGTGCAGTAGGATGAGAGATGCCCACCCACCTCACATCCACAGTGTCCAGATCATGCTGGGGCTGAAACAATCCCCTTCCCACCTCCCTTCCTTTCCCCTGGGCACAGGGATTGAGGTGTGGCAGGAGGGACAGGCAGATGTCACCAATCTGGCTGCAGGCAGGGAATCCCCTTTGTGTCCCTGGCCACTATTCCTGCCCAGAGTGCCTGTCCCATATCTCCCCATTGCTGTATTCTGAACTCGGAGCATTTCCTTGCTCATTGCTGGGGCTGGTTTTTCCCAGAGTTCAAAATCATTACTTTTATTAATAGAATCCCCAAGGTTATATAATCCTTTTAGAAAAAAGAAATACAAAAAAAACCACAAAACCCAGCACTGCCATCCCCTCCTGCACCCTGCAGCCGCTGACACTCCTGCAAATGGATGAATCCATTCCACAATTCCACAAATTCCCATGTTAGAGCAGCAGGGTCAGACACAGCGCAGGCATGGGGCTCCTCTGGGTGCTGCCAGGGCACGGGGACAGCCTGGTCCTGTGCTGGGGACAGGCAGTGGCTTGGCATTCCTGGCCACCTCTGGCCAGTACGGAGGCATTTGTGGCTCGCTAGGACCATCTCTGAGGTTTCAGTTCCAGTGGGAAAGAATGACAGTACGGAATAACAGTATGGAACTGTCATTTCGGAGCGGGATGGATGCTGCTCTGCTGCAGGTTAAGCTCCCAATCCCTGCAATAAGCCTGACATTAAAATAAACCTAAATATTTCCCTAATCTCCCCCGTCACAAAGGCACATTGCTGGCTCCACCCTCCCACCTCAATCCTCTCCCGCCGCCTTTGCAGACTGATGCTCCTAAAATTTGACACTAAATCCCAATGCATCTGACAGCAGCAGAGCTGGGTGGTGGTAAAGCAGAACTGTGAATCTCACATCCCCTGGGTGTCCCTGGGATGCTCTGCCCCTGCCATGACCACACTGTCAGCTTGAATCTGCAGCATCAAAGGCTATCAAAAAGCAGAAATGGCCTCCAAATCTCCCTCTGGATGAGGGGCTGCACTGGTGCCTGGAAGAGCCCCTCCAGTCTTGTGCCACAGGAGGTGCCACCCAGCTCAGTGATGTGCTGGAGATGCAGAAATGCCATATGGAAAAGGGCCAAGTGCAGGCAGCTCTGAGGGCCTTCCCCTCACAGGTTTAACCCTCTTGCCTGTTATCCTTCCAGGAGCTTTTAGTTTTCCTTGGCTTCACTACAGGACAGTGTCCTCCACACAGCAGGGAATTAAAACCCAGCATTTCCCTAGGGAGAGTGTTCCCATTGCTGCCATGACCCATCCCAGGCTGCAGTGCCCATCTGCGGGGGGCTTGATCCCATTCTGCACCCAGGATCCCACCCTGGATGCAGGATCCCATCCTGTGGGTGCTGTGCAGGGCGTCACCCCGGCAGCTGGCACAGGAGTAACCCCAGATGTCATGAGCACCCAAGAAATGCCCAACAAACAGAAAACACCTATGTTTTCTTTTTCTTTTCCTACAGTAATGTGACTTTAAAGATGCTCTCCTGATTTTGAGAATAAACTGGTTTTGCAATATGCTGCTGAATCAGCCAGCAAAGCCTGCAGTGTGTCTAAAGGGCACAGTGATGGGCAAGACCCCAAACCAGCAAGCACAGCCCAGCCCCCTCTGCCTCGTACAAGCCCTTGGGAACCTGTGACATCCAAGCCTATGGTGGCTGAGCTACCCTAAATCTCTCTCTACAAACAAAGGGGACCCAGGCATCCAAGACCTTCTGGGTATGAGGCTGTGTTGAGCTGCTGGAGCCCCCCCACCCCCAGCTCTCCCACCCACCAGCAAGGTATGGAGAATGGGAATGACACTGCGCTGAGATGTGATGCTTAAAAATAACTCCTTTTCAGCCCAGCCTCCAATGCCGCCCCCAGCACGGGGCAGGAGAGGACCTGCTCCCTCCCCATCCCACCTCCCATCCTGGCTGCAGGAGACCGAAGCCAAGGCCAGCAGGGGAACAGCAGTGATCCCAGTGCACGGTGCATCCCTCATGCTGGACACTCAGAGGGGTCTGAGCCCTCATATCCCCACCTGTGCAGTGCCTCCTCCTTTCCTAGTTTTCTGAGTTCACTTCAAGTGCCCTCCTTGGCTACCCATAAAGGTCTCCAGAGAGAGGGAACATGAGAAAAAACTGCCAGATATTTCCAGGGGTCTCTCAGCTGGAGCAAACCCTGCCATCACTCCAGCACTCACTGGCAGCTCCCAGTCCAGAGCCTCCCCCAGGCTCATTCCCTGTGTGCAACTGACAGAAGCATGTTCCCAATGCGGTGACAAAATCCGTGGCTCCAGCACCAGCTTGGGACACCCATTAATCAACAATAAATTAATTAAGTTCCCTCATAGAAACTTCACCATAACCTGAGTAACCCTAATTAGCACAGCATGGGAAGGATTATCCTCTTCCCAGCTGGTCCTGGACTGGGAGTCTCACTGGGGTTGTGACAGATTTTCACCTTTGCTGCAGCACAGAAGACTCCAGGAGTGACAACCCGAAGTTCAGAAGTGTCCTTTATTCCTCTCTCCCCAGTAGCAGAGACCTCGGTTTTTGCAGGTGAAGGATGGGATGGAGGAGGGATTCACACAAAACAAGATCCTATAAACAGGGACATCACTCCCATCATCAGGTGACACATCAGATCACACATCTCAGACAGCAGTCAGGAGCCACCAAGGCCACTACGGTCACTTGGAATATGATCCAGGGAAAGATGGTGCTGGGTTGATTTGGGGACACGTGGGTCTCTCCCTTTGCTTGAGGCGAGAGGATCCTGATGGGCAAATGGCATGAGAGGAGTGAAAGTCATCAGTGTCACCAGTGGTTCCAGCTCCATTCACCTTGACTTTTTGAAACTCCTCCCTGCTCTTAAAAAATGGGGCCATGCTCTAAACCTCTCTAGCCCTCAGGCAAAAGAAAGTGTGTGGAAACATCCCACTGATTACTAATCAGAGCTTGCCTTACCCAGATTTGCTCTGCTAATTAGACTAATCTCCACGGCTGGGAAATGAGCCACAGTCACCCATGGTGAGAAGCTCATGCAACTTGGAGTTGCTTAACTTGGGTGATGCTTAACTCTGATATGTCAGACCCCTGCTATGGGATCGGTATTGTAATTCCCGGCTGCTTCTGACAGGCCATTGTTTAAGGAGACAATGAAAAACTACAAATTTGGTGTTTCTCCCCCAGGCCAATGCCGAAATCAGAACATCTGCAGTGCTCAACTTTTTTGATATAAACCAGATGCAAATAATTAATAAATCCATATTCAAGATAATGCAGATATCTAAATTTAAATGGAGACAAACGGTGGCTCTTTGCTCACTTGGAGGAGGGAGAGGAGTAAGGGAGATTTCCTGGGAGAACTCCTGCCTCTGGGAAGTGGTATGGGCTGGCAGGGTACCCAAGAATGAAGGCTGCTGCCAAGCACCTTGCAAATCCTCTCGGCCAAGAGAAAAGAAAGGAGAGTAAAAGCAAAATCCATAGGCTGGAATTTCCGGGTAATTGGGACCAAACACTTTCTGAATTTGGCACCTTCCCTGCTGCTCCTTTGAAAAATCCCTACCAGAATGGAGGGAGGGGAAGGGAGGGAGGGATGGAGTCCAGGGGCTGCCTCTCCACTCCCAGGCATGGCCCAAGTTATCCAGGAGGTTCAGACACACAGATCCCATCTCCTGCTCCACAGGCCCACATCCCACTCGGCCTGCAAGCAAGGAAGTTCCCAGCTGTATTCCCAGCTAGCATCACTCTTACCTCCAGCTTTTTAACCCCCATCTGCCCTACTCTTTACCCTGCAAGGCACATCTCGCTGATTGCATGAGTAAGGATCCAAACGCACCTAGTGCTCAAACAGAGCCATGGCTCTGGCTGCGGTCACTGGCCCCTCCATGTCACAAAGCTGGTCCTCCCGATTCCAAACTTCATAATAATGGATGTTAATATGGGATAATTCCCACCCACTTGTCTCTTGAGTGTCTGCATCAAGCCCTGCGTGGAAATGAGCTGCAGGGCTACTCCTTGCCCCAGTCCTCAGTCAAGAGCCCCGGGAATTGAAAAAGTGCTGAGCTTGGGCAGTTCTGCTCAGGTCCCGGCTTTTAGCTGTGTGAAGATTCGTGCGGCTCTGCGCGGGCTTGCACAGGAGTATGTGTGCACATCTGTACACAGCTGGATATGCCTGCGATGTGTATATGTGGTGTCTGTCCGTGCGCGTGTCCGGCTGTCCCTGCGTGTGCTCGCAGGTTTTTATCTGTGGACACAGCATGTCCGTGCGTGCCTGATGCCCCTCAGTGCGCAGTGCCCGCGGCCGCCCGGGGCTGCTCAGTGCCCGGTGCACATCCCGCCCGGGCTCTGTGTGCCCGACGTGCATGCGGACGCGTTCGGCCGGTGCCGCGTGGCCGTGTCCCCCCCGCGTTCCCCCGTCCCCGCACTCACCGCCGGCCGCCGAGCCGAACGCCTCCCGCGGGGGCCGGGGCCCCGGGGGCGGCGGGCGCTGGGCTCCGCCACCGCGGCCGGGGCCATGGAGCGGCAGGAGGCAGCGGGGCTCTGAGATCCCCGCTCCCGGATCCCGGATCCCGGCTCCCCGCTCGCCGCCGCCGGGACGTCTGGGCGGCGGGTTCCGCCCGGCCCCGGGTCCCGCCCCGGCCTCGCGGGGGGCGGAGCGCGGCGGTGTCAGCGGGGGACGCGACGGGACGGGACGGGACGGGATGGGATGGATGGGATGGGATGAGACGGGACGGGACGGGACGGGACGGGACGGGACGGGACGGGATGGGATGGATGGGATGGGATGGACGGGACGGGACGCGAAGGGACGGGACGGGACGGGATGGGATGGACGGGACGGG
>VRYO01001760.1:6553382-6602103 GCA_009812075.1 Sialia sialis | reverse complement strand
CACACACACACACACACACACACACACACACACACACACACACACACACACAGCTCCCCTCGAAGCCCCTGGCCCCTGCACAACCCCCCCCACATAGGAGCGAGCCCCGAGTGAAGCAAGCGCGCCTCCCCCTCCCCCGCAGGGCTGCCCGGGTGGGCTTTGAGCCAAAGGAGCCCGGCATGGACAGAGGATGGCTCAGACTTTCCCTGCCCGTCCTGTGCTTCGGCTCTTGGGGACAAACATCCAAAAGCTGCTACTCCAGACCCTGGGAGCAGGCGCTTTGAGCTGCTGCTGGCTCGGCACAGGTTTCGAGGGGGTGGCTGAGCGCACAGGCATTTACGAGCGAAGCCAGTAATGCTGTTTGCAATTAAACAGCCCCGTCCTTTCCAGAGCAAGACTGCTTCTCGCCCCTAAACCTCAGCAAGCTTCAAAGCCCCGGGTGCGTTTTCAGCCCTCCTCTCTAACAGGTCTCTGGAAAGGACTCGCTGACGGCACGGAGCGGAGCTGAGGAGGCTGGATGCTGGATGGAATTGCGGAGGGGAAACCACAGCAGTTACCACGTTGTGCTCAGAAGTTATGGGAACACCAAGCCTCCCACAGCCCATCCCAATCCACACGGCGTCCGTAGTTGCAGTGAGTCGCTGCAGCCCGGGATGGTGACAACCATGAAAAATGCTCTTCATGTTCCCTCTGGAGAGGATTAGGCCATGCTGAACGCACAAATGGAGACATTTTATGGCCACCTAAGGACTGAGCAAGGGAGGAGACGCCAGCAAAGGGATTCATGAGGGAATGAGTGGAAGTAACAAGAAACTGGGGGTGGAGGTTTGGGAGTAAAAAGGATAACTTTCATTTAGGGAACCAGACACTGTTTGTCCCAATAAGTTTTCAATTACAGACTGGGTAGTGGAAAATCCTGTAATAACTATGTCCATGATGTGGTGTTATGGAAAATGCTGTAATGAGATTGGGCTGCACTGGGCTCCTCCAGAGAGCAAAGGGGCAACATGTACAACCTGCCCCATGTGCTCACTTCCCTCCATCCTCTTCTGCTCCTCACAGAGATTCCAGGGTGTGGGAACCCTCCTGATGTGCAAAACACCATCATGTGGTGGGGAAAGGCTGTGAGTTTTTCCCGTTCTAAGCACAAGCTGGAGGGAGTCAGTGAAGGTCTCAAGACATGGTGGTGCTGGCTGAGGCTTTCCAGCCCTATGATCCTCTTCAGCTTCATCTCCATCAGTGAGATTTTTCATGGAGGTCTTTCTGACTTCTTCTGTGTAGCTTTCCATGTCTCACTGAATATTGCATGTGCTATCACTCCCCAAGACCCGATAGTCTGAAGAAAGCTGATTTTTTTTTTTCTAGAACTGCTAAATGGCACCTCTCCCCTTCCCTGGCGTGATTAGATCTGTGCATTTGCCACTGGTTATATTGTTGGGCACTTTTGGGTGTGATTAGCAGCTGAAGACTGCCAAGGAGTCAAACTCAGGAGTTAAAGCATCTCTGAGGGCTGCAGAGAAAATAAAAGCAGCATTTTTCCTTTTCACAGAGGCTCGTGGTGGAACTCAGCACAGATGGGGAGTGGCTGAGCCACCCTGAGAGGTCTGAGCCACCCACCAGGGTCCCAGTCACCCATGGAGGCCTGAGCCACCCACAAGGACCCAAGCCACCCATCTCATCTATTCCCAGCCCCCTTGCCATGGGATGTTTGGCTGGAGATCCTGACCCAGACCGAGCAAGAAAAAAGAAGTTGGAGCTAAAAACAGGGTAAAAAGGGGAAGAAACAGGGAGGGGAGGAGATGTCCTCCAGAGGAGGGGCAGGGGGTAATCTGTGCCATGAGGCCTTCCAAAGCTCTATTCCTTACAGAAGTGCTTATAGAGATTATTGAACTTAATTTATGTAGATCTATACTGGCACTGGAAGAACTTAGAAACTAATTAAACAGCAACTGAACAGCAGCCCTGGCCTTGGATCTCACCCAGAGGGAAGCAATTCTTAGGAATCCTGAACCAAGAGGGAGCTCAGCTGTTAGAATGCTGCTTAGTCTTCTTAGAAATGATATGAAATTTGGGGTGATCTTCTGGAGGAAAGAGAAACAAATCAGCTCACAAATCCTGGAGTTCTCTAAGGCAGCAGTGGCCCAGGGGAAAGGGATCATCTGATGAGCAATGATTTTTGACACAATGTTAAGTAGAAGACTTGGATCCAGTCTCCAAGTGACTGTGTCTAGATGCAATCCAGGGAAAAAAAGGAGGTGCCATTTGGGAGACAACTTTGCTAACCCTATTAACAGGGACTGGAGCAATTACACACATGGCTGTAATAGGCAAGAAAATGATTAACACTCTGCCACAGTTCAAGTGGTGATTTTATGAATCCTGATGAATCTGAGCTCCCATAGGAATATCAGGGGGTGAGTTTTTTCACTCTTTTGGGACTATTTAATGATCTCACATATAACTACTGATTTTTTCCATCTGTGGATTTAACTGAGCTGCCTGAGCAGCAGTGAATTAAGGGACTCTATTGTCCTGTGAGGACAGAGCCTCACCACCCATCACTTCTGCACCCATTTGGCTGGGGATGCTTTCCAGCTGATGCTTTCTTAAAGTTATCCAGCATTTACTGAACATTGCAAGGAGCTTTTCTAGGTTAATCATGCTCAGAGCCTGGGCAAGCAGGCATGGGGAAAGAGGAGAGAGGAGAAAAATCCTGCTGTGTTATTATAATAAAACATGCAATAAATACTACGGAAAGCATTCCATACATCCTGTCTGAGAGAATTCACCATGCCTGACCTCAGCCAGCTGAAAATCAGCTGTCCCCTGGGCTCTTCTGAGGGTTAAGGGAGAAAGTCAGCATTTCCACACATCTAATCCCAAAAGAGCTGCGTGAGAAGAAGGGGATTCCTTCATTTCATCAGACGATGATTCCTCCTGTGCCCAGCACTGGAGCTGAGGTAACTCAGACAAGATGTTCAGTTTTGTGAGGGCTGATGTCACTTGAGACCAGTCAGACTTTTGACAGTGGCCAGCGTGTCTCTGGACACACCAGATCATATCCAAGCTGTCCTGTCTCATTCTCAGCTCTCCTTCGCGTGCCAGGGAGCGGGGATGAGAGCCGGCAGCAGAGCAGAAGCAGGCTCGGGCTGGAGCTCCTGTCCTTGTTTGCCCTCGTGCTGAGCAGCTGGCACTCCTTGTGGTAGCTACTGCAGTCCCTGCACCCTTCTGGGTGATGCTTCTCTCTCTCAAAGCAGGCAGCAGGATCATCCCTCAGGGTCCAAAGCAAAGAGCAGCACAGCAGGAGCAGGGCAAGGGAAGGTGAAAGCACCCAGTGTTTGCAGAGCAATTAATCAATTTTACAGCTAAACAAAGCTGACTCTTTGAAGGGGAGGTCTCCTATTTTAAATCTTGTTCCAGGGGAAGTGGTGGATGATCTTGACCAGACATGTCTTCTTAAAGGGACGTAGATGCTACTGCTCTGGCTGAGCACCCTGGAAGATCATGGAATCCCAGAATGTCCCGAGCTGGAAGGGACCCACAGAAGTCATCAAGTAAGACCCTGGCCCTGCCCAGACCCCCCAGCAATGCCCCCTGTCCATCCCTGGAGCTCTGGCAGCCTCGGGGCCGTGCCCATTCCCTGGGGAGCCTGGGCAGTGCCCAGCACCCTCTGGGGGAGGGAAGAACCTTTCCCTCATCTCCAGCCTGAGTCTGTTCTAACCCAGCTCCAGCTGTTCCCTGGCTGCTGTCCCTATCCCAGGGAGCAGAGATGGGAGTTGCCCCTCAGGAGAAGTGAAGAGCCCAAGGAGGATCAGCCACTCATTGTGTGGCTCCTCCTGACCCTTCAGCATCCTTGTAGCCTCTTTTGTACGCTTTCTAGGATTTAAGATCAAGCAGTACTTGGAGAATTCATTTTAATATAGCACATTCCTCTTCAAAGATGAATTACCTGCTTTCTAACAATCTGAAGGACTTAAACACATATTCCCAGATCTTCCCACTGGCAAAGCTCATGCAGGAAGATCACATCCATCTCACGTGGGTGACAGAATGTTCCTGAGGCAGACCTAGGCCGCAGCATTGATCAGGAGCTCCACCACCTCACTACAAAGTCTGTGAACCCCTGACGTCTTTGGTGCTGTTTAAGCACCTCTCAAGTGTGGGCGAGAGCCAAAGCTCATGGTTGAGCCATGGCAAGTCTCCAGCTGGGCTAGACATTGATTTTTGGTGGACATTAACATCTTATTCTCCTCCTGGTTATCACCACAAGCTCTTAGTGGTTCCAAGTGGACAGGGGCTATTTTGTCTGTGATCATGTCCAGTCCTTTCCTTTGCAGTTACAGGGGCAAACCCTATATTTTTATCCTGCCTGCAAGAAAGTTCCTTGGCTGCACGATCAGAAGCTCCAAAAGAAGTTTATAAAGGTTTTCCATTTGTAACATCCAGCTAACAGTGCAACATCCAGGGCTAACATACAATAGAGCCATCCACAGCATCACTCTTGGTTCTTAATGGAATTTGCTTGTAAACAGACAAAAACAAGCACCAGCTTCAAGGCAAGAAAAAAGCATTGGTGGCTCTGTCCTGGGGAAACCTTGTGCAATAGTAACAAAACCCAGTCTGCTTCCTGCCCTGCTTACAATGAATCCTCATGCACATTTTGTAAGAGAAACTGCATGGGTATAAAAAGAAATGACTCACTGAAACTGGTAACACTGAACACAACTTGGTTTTGATCCAAAGCAAAAAAATGCTTTATTTATTTGAAATGTAAACAGTTCCTCTATCAACTGCCTGTTTCAGGGGTTGTTTAGGACAGTTTCCTTCCAAATAGGTTGCTCAGCCCAGAGTTTTGCAAAATCCTGGGAAACAGAGATATCAGCAAGGAAGACACAGAAACCCTGCTTGCTGATTTATGGCGAGTGGGAAAGGGGCCTCTCCTGCCTTGTGAAAGCATTCCCAGAGCTGCCTTTGCTGGACACTTGTTGCTGCAACAAGATGAGCAGAGTGGCTCACGCTGCAGCCACCAGCATCACTCCCGTCAGGAACAACCACAGCTCCAAGGCTCCTTTCTGCTTCCAGCCCAGCCTGATCTGCAGCTGGGGAGCACCATGGGGGCACAGGGATCCCAACACATTCCCATGTCATCACTGGAGCCTCTCCCCTCTGGCTGCTGTGGGATTCCCACTCGCTTTGGGCCACCTCGCCCTGGCTCTGGCTGTGGTACTGGGGACACAGACAGAGCTCTTGCCTCCAGCTGGGCTGGGTGGGTCCAGTGCTGCTTGCTCTGGTTTACCCTGGGCTTTTTGCCATGGCAAGGGTCTGCAGGCTGGCTCAGGTGGAAGCAGGGGAGGCTGAGATGCTGCTGGAGCTGCAGTGCTGCTGCCCAAGAGCATCTTCCTGCTGTTTTGTGACTGGATTTGGAGGAGATGGAGGGAAATCAGGCTGAAGGGACACTGTATCTTCTGGTGCTCAACACACCAGCTCTGGGAGGCACACAGGGTCAGAAGCATTTGGGGATGGTGTTGGGAAGGAGGGATGGTGGTGAAGAGAAGGGGATGCCCATGGGCTCACGTGTGTGCAGCATTCCTGAAAAGGATGGTGAGATAGTGGCAGAACTAACTGATGGCATGAAGAACTGATTGGTGGGGAAGGAACGTCACAGGGAAGGGAAATCCCACAGGCACAGCCAGAGAGAGGAAAAAAAAAATCCAGAGAGAAAAAGGGAGAATGTGCTACAGAGCTCTGACGATTTGATCTGATTAATTCCTTCAGCATGTTGTGTGCATGAAAAGTGCAAGGAGAAAAATACCTGTTTGTGGGGAAGAAAACAAAAATCAATGTTTCAGCTGTTGTGTTTCTTCTGAAATGAAGAGCAAGGCCTTCCCCAGTCATCAACCAGCAGCACAGACATGCTTGGGAATGGGGAAATTTATATTCGAGCTCTTCTCTGGCCTTTTTCAATTCCACCCATGAGAGACGAGTTCAAGACAGTGTGAAAACCATTTGGAGACTCATTGAATAGTTGTGTGGTCCCACTTTAAGCAGCAGAGACAAAGCACAGCCTCCCCTGCTCTGCTCCTGCCAGGGATAACAAACCCTGGGGCCATGGGTACTGGGCACCTGAGCCTGGAGCAGAAAATCCCTCCCGAGTTTTAGGAGTGTGCACAAAGCAACCCCGACCCACGGAACTGCTGGATTCCAGCACAACCACGACCCCAACCATGGAAAGCACCTCAGTTTGGAACAAGGTTTTGGAAGCATTTCAGAACACTTGGGGAATTTGAGTTGACTCAAGTGCCGAAAGGGACACGGACAATTCCCTGGTTTAAAAAGCTCCTTCAATTGCTGCAAAAGGCCACTCTCTGGCCCAGAAGGACCCACTCCTGATGACATGTGAGGGCACCAGTTGCATGATGGTGAAGCCATAACCCTTTTTTTTGAGGACAAAACATATGATTGAAGGCACCAGTGCCCTGGTCCAGGATGGGAGTGTGTGGGAAGGGGTTTGCTGAACAAAGCCAAGCACCCTTGGGAGCTCTGGCACTGATACCCTTCTGCACAGGCCTTCAGCATATTTCATGAAAAAACAGCTGGAAATGTTCCAGAAGCAAATGTATCCAACTCCAAAAAATAACTTGCTTACATCAGAAGTGTCTGGATGGTGAATAATGAAGAGAGGAGAAATTGTTGTGGGGCAATTAATAAGCTAAGGCTGTACATGGTGGCAAGGAGAAAAAAATATTAGGGGAAGTGACAGGCCAAGTCAATAAATAGTGGAGTGTTACTTGGGAAAGGTCTGGCACTTCTGCAGCTGGCTGGGCAGAGCACAGCAGCTCTCTTGAACCACTCCAACACTCTATTTTTCTCTAATGCCACCACTCTCTTTTTCTCCTGAAGCTGGAATTTGCACATCAGCTGCAAAGTGCAGGATGGAGGCAGCATCCCCACATCCTTCTTCCCACTGGGTTGGGCTGTCAGGGGAGTGCAGTGGTTTGTCTTTACAGCTCCTGCTCCAGAGAAACTGTAGGATTTGAGAATTTTAGGTTATCAAATGAGGTTTGTCGTGGAAACCAGGGATCCAGCTAGTGTGAGAAGGTGAGAGCTGTACCCCCCTCCTTGTACACCCACAGCTAACAGCAGGTTACATGATAAAATGAGAGGCACCTCCAGTCCCTCCAGAGAGTTTGCAAACCCCACTGAGCATTGTATGATGGGTCTTGGTACAAGGGACAAACCAGTCCCACACAGCATGGTCAGGGCCGAAAGAATAATTTCAGCAGGCAAAAAGATCAACCACAAGTTTTCCCTGCCCAAGGAGAAATATGACTTGGGACAAAAAAAATTTCATGTTTGCCTGAGCAGAATAATCTGCAAATGCAATCAGCCATTTGGGTGATTGATGCTGCTTGCTCTGCTCAAACTTCTCTATCAAAATCATGGGGGGAAAAAATTGCTGCTGCAGAGAAACTCAGATCTCCTAAGTGCAAGGACACAGCCACACAACCCAGCACAGCCTCGAGGGAACTAACAAGAGTACAGAGCAGCATTTGGTGTTCCTGAGCCTGCTCCAAGCAGCCCAGCTACCCAGACCAGGAATCTGATCACGGTAACAAAAGCAAACAAGCCACAGTTTAAATAGAAGCAAAAACGTTGGAAGGGAAAAACCAAGGAGAGCAAATGTTTACCCCAATGATGGGATAGTTTAGAAATTACGGCTGGGAGCCAACTCTCCAATATTTTTAGTTTCAGAAGGTTTGCAAACCTCAGCTGTCAATGTGGCCCCGGCCCCTCTGCCTTCGGACGGGTGACCTGCTGCAGGTGCAGCTCCAGACAGCCCTGGGGAGGAGCAGGAGGAGAAGTTCAGTGACTTATTTTGGGGCACATTAGAGAATGGTTTGCAATTTATAGGCTAATTATGATTAGAGCAGAAACAGGTTAGTTAATTACCATGGTTATGGATACAAAGTGAAGAAGCTCAGGGGGACATTGAGGAAAAGGAAAACAGACCCCAAAATGCAGTACTTTAACACGATTTATACTGAGAACAAATTTGTGCTAGTTTTAGTTAAAAACCCAATTTCGGGAGCTGCTTTAAGAAGATGAAGAGTTCTGGGATTGTTTGTGATAGGAAACCACGAGGGATTAAGGAATTCAAGAGTCTCTGGGAGAACCAGAGAGGGATTTTGGACAAGGGATGGAGGGACAGGACACAGGGAATGGCTTCCCACTGCCAGAGGGCAGGGCTGGATGGGATTCTGGGAAGGAATTGTTCCCTGTGAAGATGGGGAGGGCCTGGCACAGATTGCCCAGAGCAGCTGTAGATACTCCATCTCTGGATGGTCTTTAGGGTCCCTTCCATCCGAAACCATCCCAGGTTTCTATGATTAAAACCTGGCAGCAGCAGAGAACAGTGAGGAATTGGGGATCAGGCACAGCTGCAGCAGCCAGTGCCATCTTGTGAACACATCAAGGAGAGCTCAAGTTCAGAGATAAGAGATACCAACAAAAGAGAGAAAAGTGAAGATGCTGCCTTGTGTTGTGACGGCCAGGTTTAGGTTTAGGGGAAGGACAATGATGTGATCACCAAATCTTGCCAGTGCCAGCCCTCCCTGAGCACTGCTGAGGTCAGTCCCACATACAGAAGAAACAAACCAGGTGTGAACTTATATTAATTTTATTCACATTTCCAGAGGAAAGCATCGGTGGAGTACAAGGTCATGGCTAGTGTCGAAAAGCTCAAGTATTTGGTTTAAAACAGGCAGACATTTGTGAGGCTGAGCCGAGCCCCTGCTCCCTTCCCCTGCTCGTCCTTCCAGTTCAAGTAACAGGAATCTCCAAGATAAGCTGGCTCATCACATGATGGGGGGATGTCAAAAACTTTAAATCTCTCTGTGGTATAAATCCCTAAGCAGGGCATAAAAGTAGTGAGCAGGAAATCTTGTATAGCTGAACTGGCTTATCCCAGGGCCGAGTGCTGGGCTTTTCCTGCAGCAGCGGAGTTTTGCTGTCGGTGACACCAAATGCTCCTGTCTGACTTTAATGTGATTCATTACCCAGAGCTGAAATTTGCTGCTACTGGATTACAGGGATGATTGTTGTTGATGGCACAGAAAAAATTTAACAGGACTTCCAGCCAACGAGAAAAAGAGAAAAGGAGAAAAAAATTGACTGCTTTCAATTTCAAAAACAGCAGTAAGGGAACAAAAACACAGCCAGGAATAAGATTTTGAGAACTGGAAATTCCCAATTGCACTGCTGGCCCATGGGAACTTGTCACAGCTCTGAGTTGCTTTTAAGGAATATATCTGTATTGCTAAGAGACTTCTGGGTTCAGCTGGGCCAACACTGGTTCCTACTGACATCCAGCAGACTCAAAATCCTCCCAGTCCCAGCTGGCATTAACCAGATTCAGTTTTGCTCCCCACAAAGCTGCAACTTTTAGATTTTTGCTTCGAAGTGCACATTTCAAATTACACAAGGCATCAGCTAACCAAAGGCCTCTGCAGAGCCCTTGCCATGCCACAGGCCTGGAGCAGGACTAGGAACAGACGGAGCAGAGTTTGGACAGGCAGCAGGAACAACTCATGCTCCCAGACACAAATGGAATGGCACCAGCAACTGATGAAATCCTAAGTTATGGGGCTAAAAGATGAGCTGATTTAGGATTTATCTATCTTGTAAATATCAGGGAGTTTTAAATGTGTCCAGTGAAGACACTGGAAGTCTTTTTGTCCTGTGAAGTGACAGATTTTATTGGAATACAGCTATATTTGGGAAAGGAGTGGGTAATAGATGTGTGCACATTCTTGCTTGCTCTGCAAAGACAATTATCAGATTACAAAAAAAGGCACAAGAAGCACATTCCTCCTTCTTCCACCCCTAAAAGGTTCCTCCTTCCCCCCTGCTGAAAGCACTGTGCTGGCTGTCACTGAACAACCTCCAAGTACACATTTTCCTCTTTGATCCAGCTGGCTTGGAAGCCCCAAGGATTAAAGATTTCTCTTCTGTTTGAATAATTTCACTGACTAGAATCTCATTGCTTGTTTAACCGATTCTCTTCATCCTCCATCTATATATAGTAAAAGAACTGGAATTAATATTGTATTTTGGTTTACTGCTAGAGGCAATCTGCTGTCCCCCAGCTCAGGCTCCCAAAAGAAGCCTGAAAAATCTGGCAGGACCTGCTTGCTTGAAACAAGGCAAAATTGCACTTGCCCCACCTGGCTGGGTGTCACAGAGGGGGGAAACTGGAGCAAGGAAGGGCTCAGGGTTATTTAGCAACTCAGTGGAAAGCCAGGAATAAAACAGCCCAGCTCTGGATCCTCTGTTCCAGCTGTCAAGAAACAATTTGCTTTGCCCAGAAGGCGACTTCTGTCAGAGGACATGCCACTTACAATGCAAGTCTTAAAGTTGACACTGGATGTGCAGAGCAGGATAAAGGAATATGATTCTTTGGTGAATATCCTGGTTATCATACTAAAAATTTATTTTAATAAAATAAATTCACCTCTTGCTAGTCCTTAACACTGCAATAAATCTTTCTCCTGCAGCTGCCTGGTTGATACTTAATGGTTCAGCTATTACATATCCCACAAAACCTGTGTCTTCTCTGTAAAGGCTTAAACTCCTTAAATCTTGTTAAAAAAAATAAATATGGATACAAACTGCTGTAAGTATTATTCCAGTACTGGATGGCTTCAGTGGTGTGGATTCTATTTTTAATTTAAGGAACTTTCTATTTCAGCCAAGTCACAAGAACCTTCTCAGCAGCAGGAGGGTTGGACAAAGGACGTGGATGATGCAGGAAGGGGAACAAGTGTGTTCCTTGTGTCACCATACAGTCAGAGGACAGTGTGTTCGCTCTGTTCCTGACAGCTCCTGGGAAGCCACACTGGTGGCAGAGATGCCAAGGGAGTTTGAGGAGCTGTGCATGGATCACATCACCATGCAGTGCCCTGAGACACCCAAACAGCCTGGCAGAGGCTGAGGGCAGAACGTGCCTTTGGCAGCACCCAGGGCTCCCAAGGGCTCCCAAATACAGGATTCAGCCTGGAGCTACAGAGGAGGGGCTACAAGGGCTGCCTGAGCTCAGGTGGTTCTAGAACAGCCAAACAGTCAGCAAGGAGAGTGGCCAGAGGGGGAGCCATGAGCTGGACAGCTTGGAAGTACCCTAACCCCACCCAGGATATCCATGGGCATGCTCCTTAAACTGCCTCTGCTGGAACAGGAACCACCTGTGCTCCCACCCAGGATGCATGTGCAGGAACACAGCTGCAGGACTCACACACAGCAGCTCTCTTTTGGGAAGTAAATGTTTCCACATTCTGCTTTTTAAATCCTGGTTCCTCTCCAATCTCACATCCCTGTGTGCTCTGCTTGCCCCCCTCGCAGAGGCAGAGGAGCTGCTGCCCTGTTCTCCAGCTCTCTGGCAGAACACACCAAAGTCCACTTCAAGGGGAGAAGGCCAAAGCACTTCAGATTCATCAGTTTTGATGGTTCAGAAGAAAAGCCATTTGTTTCTAGGAAATCTGTTCACATACACACACTCTCTGGCCACTGCTGGCTTTCCAACTCCTGTTCCTCACATTTGGCTGACAGTGGAGAGGGCAAGAATACACACCAATCCCCAAGTGCTCCTGATTGTGCAATTTTGCCAGAAGACTGTTCCTGGCCCAGAAGGAGCTGCACAAAAACACTGATGGGAGAATTACAGCTAAAATACATCTCTGTCTCCAGCAGCAGTTGCCCTTACAGGATCTTTGCCTACCCAAAGCCCACCTGCACTGCCCCCGCCTCCTGACAGGGAATGAGGATATTTCACTTGCTGACAGTACCAGTGCAAGCCATCCCTAATGGAAACCCTCTGCCCATGCTCCCTTCCTGCTGGGGTGTAAAAAGCCCAGCAGCCAAG
The DNA here is from genome assembly GCA_009812075.1 of Sialia sialis. Taxonomy (NCBI): domain Eukaryota; kingdom Metazoa; phylum Chordata; class Aves; order Passeriformes; family Turdidae; genus Sialia; species Sialia sialis. The sequence goes on along the minus strand of VRYO01001760.1, from coordinate 6,590,189 downwards.
GGTATCACAACAACCAGGATCAGTAGGAAAAACTGGAATTTAACAATCAGTCCTGAAAAGGTCAGCTCCTGAGTCACAGCAGTGAAGGATACGGGGGAGTTGCTCTGAAGTGCATATTTTTCCTCTCTCTTTTATTACAAAGAACACATTAATCTCGCTGGTGATCACTCAGTCTTTCAGGCACTATCACTGGACACAAAGCCAGTGTCTCAAAACCTTCTTCTTGCTTGTGCAGCTCCACAGTGCTACCCTGGATTCCCCTTAGAACTGGAGGTTTCTTCTCGATCTCAAAAAGAGATTGATATATCAAAACCAAATTCAGTTACAAAATATAATAATATCCTCTTCTTGGAAGTGAAGCTGCCCCATATTCCAGACTGTGGCAGGATTTTTATAACCTCAAACCACTTTTACTAAGTTCTACTTAAAATACATCCAAGTCCCAATCTACCTGTCTGGTGTGTTGTAATGCTCACAGCTGAAGATCCAATCCCTGCCAATTCCTCCTGGATTTGCCAAAGGCCTCTTCTTAGTTGTCTTCTGCAGACTTGAACATGAGGATGGCATTGTAGATCTTCAGGGCAGGGCCCAGCTTGATGCTGAGTATTTTAACAATGTCATTCTGCTTGAGGAGCAGGAAGGCCTCACCGTCAATCTGCTGGAGGTTGGAAGATGAACAGGACAGAGATTAACCACCAAGGGACAGGTAGGATTCCCACTTCTGGCCATTCTGGGATTTCTGCTTAGTTCTGGCCCCTACATCCCATGATGTCCCCTTTCCAAAGGACACAGACTTCCTCTCAGCTTTCCCTAGAAATGAGAAGCTCCAGGTGTCCTGTCCATGGCAGAGTTAGAATGAGATGAGCTTTAAGGGCCTAACTCAGACCATTCCGTGACTCCATATGCTATATAGACTAAGGCATAGTGAAGAAGCAATATGGCTGCAAAAACACAGTCTCTTAATCCATCAACAAGGAGATACATTTGATTAGATGCAAATTAAGCAACGATGAACATACTACCATGTGAAAATCCAGGATGCTGTAGGTAGCAGTGAGTGAAATCATGACACACTGTTTCTGGAAAAGGTTAAAAATTCACTTGAGCAAAAATATCCACAGAGGCAACACAGATATAATTAATATAAACCCCAAATGCTGCAGGGACAAAACCAAAGATTAATGGACACAGACAAACAATATGTGTGTCCCTAAGTTATTCCATTCAAGTCCATTTACAGAGACTGACAGCGTCTCCTCCTCTCACTTGATGCTCACCAGTGCAGCACGTAGCACTGGACACTCAGACTAGCCAGAACAACAATTCTGCTATTTTTGTAGTCCTCCCAACTAGAATATTTTGGGATGTCAATGCATGGTGCAAGAGGAAACATTTGAGTTAAACTCAGACAACACATAATTAAAGCAAAGAGTTGGGAGCCAGGAGATTTGGTTTTCCCACCTCTCACCAGACAAAAGACCCGCAGCAAGGTACTTAACCTGACGCTTAAGCAACTGGGAGTAACTGGGAAGTTAATTTCTCCACTGGTAACAACAGTAATGCTCCCAGGCCACAGATGGTCACTCCAAGTCCTTGCATCTTATTTTCAAGCTGCCTCAAGTCTACACTGCTGCAATGAATATGTTAAAAATAGCTTGAAACAAATGGGACTGTGGTGTTTAAATTAAATAACAGAGTCATGACGAGCAGAAAACTGCTGGAAAACAGTCCTACATTTCAAAATGGTTTTGTGTCCATTATTATTTATTCCTATGCTTCATTTTCATCGCATTGCCTCACACTTGCTTATTTTAAACAGTCCTGCCCTGAACTGGACCTAGAAGCAAGTCTGTGCTTTATTATTAATTTCTTTGTTCCATCTTATTTGGATGGGTTTTAGAATTCTGTGCACAATTTGTTCTCTTTGCTCCTAATGTACACAGCAACTTATTCCCCTCCATCACCCCACCAAGGGGAGTCTGCCAGGGATTTATTTATCCTGGACTGGATAGCACAAGTGGAAGCACTTGGAGGCTGATCCTGGACAGTGCGGGGGGGTTCAGCTCTCCTGTCACTCACACCTGTATTCTGGCCAAAGCCAAACTGCTAAAAGGGTTTTAACTGCACACTGACAATGTGGTTTGAACATAAACTGGCAAAACAACACAAGCCCCTATAAATTGGGTGTAGGGAATCACACTTGAGGCTGCAGAAAAGAAGGATTAGAACAGACTGTGGCTATGGCAGTCTCAGAACCAGAAAGGAGTCAGGACCAGAAGAAATGAAACACACGGAGAATGGTTGGATTTATTAGGAGATTTGCTGGTACATCTCACCTCTGAATACACTTCTCCCAGCAATCCCTTTTACACTCAGCTGCAGTGAAAGATGGGTTAATTTAAAAAAATGTCACTGTTCTCACTATATTTGGTTAATGAGCACTCTGCTGTATTGTCACATTGTGGACAGTGCTTTTTGCAACCCTCTATTTCTTTTGCCTCCTATTTTTTGTGCGCCTGCATGGTTTTTAAAACAAGGGAAAACAAAACACAGATACATAAATCCACAAAATGCACTGCAGCCTGATTCTCCCTGAAAGCGAGCCAGCTCTGGAGCAGACAGTGATTACAGAGCTGCTTCTTCAGTCACTGCCAGGCAGGAGGAGTGACTCCAGCCCTTCCCTGGAGCTCTTACAGCCACACAGGAGAGCTCTGAGGACAGAATCACAGAACCATGGTTTCAGTTAGAAGGAATGTTAAAGCTCATCTTGTTCCACCCCCTGCCCTGGGCAGGGACACTTTTCACTAGACCAGACTTCTCCAAGCCCTGTCCAACCTCACTCTGGACACTTTCATGGATGGGGCAGCTACAGCTGCTCTGGGCATTCTGTGCCAGGGTCTCCCCAGCCTCACAGGGAGGAACTTCTTTCTAATGCCCACCCTCCTTCAGGTTAAGGCCATTGCCCCTTGTCCTGCCACTCCTCATCTGAAGACCCTCTCCAGCTCTCCTGAAGACCCCTTAGGTACTGGAAGAGGCTCTGAGGTCTCCCTGCAGCCTTCTCTTCCCCAGGTGAGCATCTCCAGCTCTCCCAGCCTCACTCCAGAGCAGAGGGGCTCCAGCCCCTGGAGCATCTCTGTGGTCTCCTCTGGATTCACTCCATGAGCTCCACATACTTCTGAGGCTGGTGCCCATGGCTGGAGGGAGCTCTGCAGGTGGGGAATCACCTGAGCAGGACAGAGGGGAAGCATTCCACTCCCACGAGCTGCCCACACTGTGAGATGAGTCCAGGATAAGGTGCAAATTCATCAGTGGCCCCTAAAGAACCTCCAAGTTTCACCTGCAATGTAAGTGGAAGCTGAAGCATCCAACAGATCCTTGTCTGTGATCCACATACAGAGCTGTGCCAAAAACGAGGACAGCCACACCCTGTGCCTCTGGAGGTCTCCCAGAGGCCATAATGAACACACCAGGAATGGGACCTGAGCCCAGCCCATAGCAGTATTGACAGGACACACGTCACCAAAGACATGCTCTGACTTCCCAACCTCTGCTTGTCAAAAAGAAAGGTTCCCCTCCTGCTCTCACCCCAGCCCACGGGGGAAGCCAGTAACTCCTGGGAAACCTTGTGCCTATCAGGCTCCCCAGCAGAAGCAGGCACATGTCCTCATTAGAGGCAATAAATGAGATCCTCACTAACCATTCCAACAGGGCATCTTTAGAGCAGTGCCAAACCCAAGGCACAACGGTCCAAGACAGGATGTTAAGCATAAGCTCTGTGGTTGGAACTGCAGGGGAAATTTAAAGGAGCAGGATGCAATAAGCCATGGGAGGAATTCAGTTCCATGCTGAAGCTGCCTCCTAAATGCCACTGCTCTGCAATGATGTGGCTGAGCAGGTCTGAGCTCTCTGCTCTAATTCCAGGGATCTGCACCACAGGGTCTGGGCACAACCCACTTACCTCTTCCCTGAACACAGATGCTTGCTCTTTGCAGCCAGGTAAACGCTGGATAAAGCTCACTACCTGCAATTGCATGTGAAAGAAAGCAAGCACAGACAATTAAAATGAGACACCATCAAGAAAAACCCTCTTATTTCTGTATGAGAGTTCTCTATGCAAGCATTTTTCAAACTTTAATACTTAAAAGTCTCACATTAATGAACACTATTGATGGAAAACATTGCTGGGTTGTTGCTGCAACTCCTCTGCATATTTTGGTTACCACCAATAACTGGCCCTATTGCCATTTGACCATTTCTCTCACTGCAGGAATCCAGCTTCTTGCTCCTCTAAAAGGCCCTCACAGAATCAACATTATTTTTCCAGATTGAAAACTGCATATGGCTTAGACTACTTTAAATTCACTCACAACTTCACTTTCTCTATACAGTACTGTTGGAAAGTAAAACTAACAAGAAAAAAGGATTTAGACCATTTCCCAAGATGACATGCCTGTAAGAGACAAGATAAACCAACTGAATGAGCACTGCTGGTTTACCAACATGCAAAGGCAGAAGAGCTGGAAAGGAAAGGAATTTTGGTTTCATTTAATCTGTGCTGGGTGCACAGAACCAAGAGGATTAAACAAGTAAAAGTTAATTTTACATTTCACATTAGAGAAAACCTTTCTAAGCAAGAAATCTGTTAACATTTGGAATGATCTCCCTGGAGTCATGCAGCAGCCCTGGGGTTACATTATGTAACATCAAGGAGTGTGAGGGAGGAGCAGCCCTGTGTGCAGTCAAGGAGGACTTAATGCGCATTGTCCTCTCCAGCTACAGCTTCCTTGGTTCACAGGAGATTTGTATATTGAGGCGTAATCAGATCAAACATGTCCTGTTAATTGGATGCTCCCTTGCAGCAGGAGCTCTGCTTCATGAGGCATAACCATGTGAGTTGTTGCAGATGTGACATTTCTTCCCTGCACACAAACAAGCAGCTGGGAGGGGTCACTGTCAGATACAGGCTCCCTTCAACTCAGAATTGTCAAAGTCTCTCCCAAATCACCTCCAGATCATCCTCCCACTAGACTTGGAGTCATTCCCTCCCCCCAGTTCCAGCCAGGCAGGAACAGGGCTCTCAGAGTGCCCTGCAGGTTTGCTCTGCCCTGGTAGGAGCAGCTCTGACTCCCGTGGTTTCTGTTATGTAACCTGAAAGCAGAACATCCCCCTCCTTTGTCCTCCTCTTCCACTCCATCTTAAAGGGAACCCCTAAAATCCACATCTCTGTTGGGCAGTGACTCCAAATTTTCTTCTGTAGAAATGTAAACTCCTATTAGCAATCAATAACAAAATACTACTTTCCTTTTGAGTCCCCCCATCTGCTAATAATTAAAACACAAATAAAAATCCTTCTGCCAGGTCTGGTTCCCTGAGAATTTAAAAGACAGTTGGACCCTCGGGGCAAGAGTTGAGTGCTCTTTAGTGTCTGTGGCACTGAGAGGCTGGAAGACATCTCCAGGGAATGACCTAGGCTTGCCTTTCTCCTGTATCCTTCCCTGTACAACTGCTGCTGGCTACTGTCACTGACAGAGTGACAGGCCTTTGATCCGCCCCAAAGTCCTTTGTAGGGACACTGCAGGCGCAGTGAAGAGGCCTCTTGAACAAACAGCAGCCCTGGGGTTTATCAGGAATGGAGAACAGAGAGGGAAGGAAGATGCAAGAGGAGAAAATGGGAGAGAAGGTCCCCAGGGCATGAGACAGACCCTAGGTACCACTGAGCAACAGGGACCTGTGTGGCTCTCACTGCTGAGGAGGAGGGTTCCCAATCCAAGATTGGGCAGTTGAGGGATGAGGGAGGCTTGGGAGAACAAGGACAAAACACCACAGGAAACAAACACAGCCCCACGATGGTGGCAGGGAAGCCTTGAACCCTGGGAAAGGCTGAGACTAGGGGGGCTCAAAGTGAGGGTGGAACGGATGTTGGGATAGGTTTAGAACATCTCAGTTGGATCAGAGCTTTTCTATGAGGAGGTGAAAGTCTGCTGGCCCCTCCTGCTGTAACCACCCCATGGCTCAGAACTGTCTGCTGCAAACTCTCACACTCTCAAAGCATATTGGTGTAGGGAAAGGGTGGAAAAAGAGCTTTGTGTAATCCTGAGAACATCCTGGAAACTGGATGCAACCCTTCTAGAAGGTGCTGATGTGTGGCAGACACACTGAGATCAGCACAGGACTGATGGCCTGTGGTGACAAAGCAGCCCCACTCTACACCCCTTCAACAGCCACTGCAGGACTGAGCCCCTCTGAGGCCACAGAGAGGAGCTGGGATTTAGAAAGCTACTCACACTTGGCACAAGGACAGTCCCCCCCACCCCCAGGTATTAGCATTTGAAGCAGGATTAACTAATGAACAATACAACTCTAGCACATCCTAATGTTCTTCTATGAGTCAATAGTGTGCTCTGAAAACATGACAGGAAGCTTTCAATAAATACCAAAGCTGCATTAAAGTAACTGCTTCTAGTGACTGCTCAGTGTTACCAGGACTTTCTTAGCTTGAGGGCCCATAAATACTGCTGCTGGTGCTGCTCAGCCATTTCAGCTGTTCTCAACCAGCAGAGAATTAAAGAAACATTTTTTTCATTAATGTGGGTTTTATAAAATAAAAACAGCTCTTCAGCCTGAAACCAAAGGAGAATTTTACACCCCCACACTCCTGTTTCAGATCAGCAGAATGGACTTCCTTGTGCAGCAGAGTTCAAAGCACAACCCAAAGGCAAATGTTTGCCCTGCAGAAAGATGTTGAGAGCCCAAATGCCGACAGAGCAAATGTACTTTGGACTCCCTAAAACACAGCAAGTCCTGCTGCTCTCAACTCCCAGACCTGTGGCTACATTGCAGTGCACATGCTGATCCCGCAAGGGCTCAGAGAGAGCCTAAACTGATTCCTCTGGGAATTTGTGATGAACATAATTTGCAAAACCAGACCCACTTTACTGAAATTCAAGATAAACCCTGTAATGACTTTAGCCAGTCCATTGTGGTGCTGCAACTGAGGTTTTTAATGTGCTATTCACACGGCAACTGGCAGCCAAAAGTTCCCCCGGTTATTTCAGACAGCAGCAGAGTTCAGTTTATTCTGGGCTGGAATCACAATATCCAGTGCCCTGCATTCATGTCTGTGGTCCCTGCTCACACTCATCCATTATCAAACTAATATCCCAGTTAAATTCACACAACAGTTGCTTTAAAGGTCAACTGCAAAGGACAAATTTTATTTGGCTTGGATCCTGACACTGTACTTCCATGCAGCAGCCTCCTGTTTTATCCAAAAGAAAGAGATTTTGATTATCATGTCAGGGGATTATCTGCTTCTGACATTATTGATTTGATAAAAGACCTTTTGGACAAATCATTAGAAGCCTTCTCAAAAGGACAGGAACAGTATATCTTTCAGAGGTTTTTTTTTTTTTTTAATTCTAGCACATTTTTATTAAAAAGAAAAAACTAAAAAACTACAACCAAAACCCAACGCTACCACCAAACCACAACAACTCAACAAAAAAAAGGACCGGGTTTTAAAACATCAACACTAATTGCTCTGTCCCTTTCTCAACGGCTGTGGTTCCCATCTCCCAAATCACTGCAATCCCACCAGACTCCTACCACTCCTACATCACAAAGAGGCAAAGTCAAGATTGGATTTATCTGAAGTTAAGAGGCACTTAGGGAAAATGTACTTTCTAAAAGTCTCTGAAGATCTTCTCTGCATCATGAACAGCAGTACCTTTTTCCTGCTCTGCAGATTCCCTGCATCCTTGCAAGCACAACACTACAGCACATTTCTCTGGAATTAAATGCCCTGCAATTAAGCAACAGGATCCAAATTGTCACCACTTCCCAAGCACAGAGAGAAATATTATTTATGCCCAAGGCATCGAGGCAAAAACCAACTACTCAGCACACAAAACACTCTGGCTTTTTCACACACCACCTAATTACAGGAGACATCTCAAGAGCTGCAGAGACACATCTCCAGCTGCACAGCTACCTCTGCCAGAAATCAGGTCAGGCTGTGGGCAGTTTTGTTCCCAGGAATCAGGCAGGGAGATGCAGCAGGAGTGGGCATGCACAATGCACTTTGAAATTCTCTCTATCGTAAAAGTGAATCAGCAGCAAAGTCACAGGAGAGGGGGAGGGAGATCAGAGAAAGGGAATCTGCTGATGCTTCAGGCCTGAGGACTAAGAGATCGAGGGGGAAAACAAACAGAGGGAGGGAGTCCTGTAGAGGGCAATAAGCTGCAGATAGCAGAGGGTTAACAGGGGTCCTTCCCCTCCCTGATAAAGGGTTTTGGGTCTAACCTCCAGCTGAGTCAGCTGTGGCACACGAACAGCAAACAGAAGAGCACTGCCTAGGAGAGGGAAGGAACTAAAGATGTCTCCCAGTTAACACTCCAGAGGAAGAGTGCTCAGGCATTCCTGCAGCCCTGGAGAGCAGACCAGGGAACAGGTAACTCACCTCCTCCACAGTCCATTTGGCAACTTGTTTGGCTGTCAGGCCTGAGACCTCCGGCAAGAGCCTGCAGTGCTGCTCCCAGAAGAGATGGAGGCGGTGGGTCGGGTTAGTGGCCAGGGAAGGCATGAAGATAGACTGGTGCAGAGCCTGCTGGAGATCCAAATCAGGGCCTGGAAAAGGAAACCAGACAAGTCAGAGCCAGGCTTCCAGTAGGAGCAACTACAACAAGGCAGGAGGAAGGGTCATAGCCTGAAGGGGAAAGCAAGGCAGGGGGAGCAGAGCCAGGCACAGCTACTGTGCAGCACTCAGAGCTCTCAGGGTGTTCTCACCCTCCTGAGCAGGAGAAAGGGAAAAAAAATACAAGATTGCCAGGCTGGAGGTTTTATCGTTTGCTTCTTCCCTGGAAAATGATGTCATGCTGCTAAGAGAGAAGATGTTTGCAGCGTTTTATTGACAAGGTGGAGAAGTTCTGGTAACAGCATCCTCAGCTGGGAACTGATGGCACCGTTCCAGCCCCAGCTGTAGCCAGAGCTCTGTGCCGCCAGCATGGCCTGGGCTCGCTCCCCAGGAGACTCCCAGGCCAGGAGTGCCCAAGGTACCTCTAGACATCAACTCCCTCCTCATGTATGAAGTGATGGAAGCTTTGAAAACCAAGGCAAAAAAAGGAGGAAGGAATCACCCCTCCCTAATGAGATCACTGGAGCAGTGCAGAGTCATGGTCCTACAGGGACGTGCTGGTTATATAACAGGAAGCCAGGCTGAGGATGGGAACAGGCAGGGAAGCACTCCTCTGGTTTACAGCAGCATGGGGGCTGCCCCCGACCTCGGCCCCGCAGGCTGCCCAGCGCCATCCCGTGGCATTCCCGAGCATTCACACTGCATCCCAGCCTCGGGAAGGCTCCGTGTGCCTGGAGCAGCCGCTGTGCTGCTGCTCTGCACCCCTGCTGCTCTGCTGCCCCTGCTGCTCTGCACCCCTGCTGCTCTGCTGCCCCTGCTGCTCTGCACCCCTGCTGCCCTTGCTGCTCTGCACCCCTGCTGCTCTGCTGCCCCTGCTGCTCTGCACCCCTGCTGCCCTTGCTGCTCTGCACCCCTGCTGCTCTGCTGCTCTGCACCCCTGCTGCTCTGCACCCCTGCTGCTCTGCTGCTCTGCACCCCTGCTGCTCTGCACCCCCGCTGCTCTGCTGCCCCTGCTGCCCTGCTGCCCTGCACCCCCAGCTGCTCTGCAGCCCCAGCTGCTCTGCTGGCCCTGTTGCTTTGCAGCCTCTGCTGCCCCTGCTCAGCGTTTCTCAGCGGGCTGGGGTGTCAGATGTGAGGGGTGATCGGTCACTATATGGAAAGCACAAAGGAAAGGGGTTGGAATACAAAACAAAAGCAGATTCACAGGGTTTGCCAGCTCCCTCCCTGCTGAAGGGAAAGCACTTCTGGAGGTAAAACCTGTCCTGGTCACTCCCCTGGCCCCAGAGCCCCCTCAGCTCATCTCATCTCCACATCCCTAAAGGTCATGAGACAGCATCAAATAACATCAAATTTCTAATAATGAAACCAAGGGAAGACAAATAAAGCCTGAGTAAGAACTGCTCAGTTTCAGGAACTCCTGGTGATGAGAGGACACAGGACCTGCTACTGGAAAGGGCTGTCACCCCCTCCTTCCCTGCTGCACAGCTGGGGACAGACAGCAGCTGGTCTTGGTTCCATCTCCTGCTTCAGGAGGTCCCACTCATGTCCAAAGTCTCCCACGCTGCCACAGCCCTGATGGGTGGGGACTGCTTCCATCTCAGAATAATTCCTTTTCTCCACTAAGTCCAAATCCTTGGACTAAGCACCCAAACCATGACCTAGACAAGCGACTTTCCCTCTGATAAGAAGCAGTGATCTCATAGTTTAAATGTAGCTGGGAGGAAAGCTCTGGGTAATTGTGAAATTACAGGTCAGTGGATGATTGCATTTCCCTCCCCTGATTTTCATCACTCCATGGAAGGTGAATGTGAAGGGAATGTGGGCAGCTTTCCCTGCCAGCTGCAACTGCTGCAGACTCAGCTCTGACTGCAGAACTCGGCACTAGGTAAAAATGAGTCTTTAAAAAAAAAAAAAATAAATCCAGGCACCTGTCCCAGTTTGTGCCTGCTTAGCTATTTTTGATTGGAGACTTATTACCATGTTAAATCCTCCTAAAAGCCTGGTCAGCTCTGTTCTCTAAAATGGCTTTTTATAGTAAATCTGAAAAGTTAAGCATATGGTTTGCTAAAGTGATAGCAGAAAGCTGCTCTGAAAACTTAACCAGTCACGTACCAGGAAAAAACCCCACTGTTTTTCCATTTAGCTTTTCATTTTCTTTTTCATCCTTAAGAGAACCTTTAAAAAGTCCTCCAATGATTCAGAATATGTTTCTGAATATCCATGGGAGTCAAATAAAAGACATGATGGATCCTAAACTATCTGCTAAGTTTTGAGCAAGCTCCCTTGAGCCCCGTGCTGGCTTTGTCACAGCCTGACACAGGTCACAGACTGTTGGGAACCCCTTGTCACTACAGAGGAGTTTGCAGTGGCACAAAAACCAGTGCAAACTTGTCTTCTCAGTTAATAAATACAAGGCTCCACTTTACAAACTCCTCTATTAAACCTTTCACTTCTAAGTAATTTTATCCTTTCTCCCCGTTTTAAAGGAAGAAAAACTATCATTGCCATCATCTCCAGCATGTGCTTTCTCTTGACTGTAGAATCAAAGACAAAAAAGGCTGTGAAGTTCTGAATGCTCCTCGTATCTGTGGGGATATTGCAGAGATAGGAATACACAGAGAAAGAAGGAATAAAATTTAACCAACCTTTCCCATTGCTTTCCTGTTTCACCAGCTGAAACTTGATATAGGCATGTGAGCACCCAAGCCTGAAAGCAACAATTATAAAACATTTCAGAAGACACAGAAAATGATGTTATTTCTTCTCTAGATGAAGATTAATGGGATTTATAGAAATAGAAAACTTTTTTCTCTTAAAAGAAGCAATAGCTCCATCCCTGACCTCCCTCTGAGCTAAGGGCTGCTCTGTGAAATTCATGGCCAGAATTCAGATCTGAGTTTACGGCAGGAAAGAGAGGGCCCAAAACAACAGGAGGAAGGGAAGAGATTTACCGTGTCATTCTAAAACACTCCACTGCAAAACTCTGATCAAAGTGGGCTGTTTGTTATTTACACCTTATTTCAGATACAGCAGCAGCATCAATAAACACAACTGTTTATGCATGAAAATACATCACAAAACTCTTGTTTACATTTTTGGTGTGGCTTTGAGGTCTGCACAGGAATCCTCATCTCCCCAGCCTCTCTCCTGACTGTTTTCTGACTGCTCTGGTGGAGTGTGGATGCTGCTTTGACACCACTTTTCACTGTCTGGTGCAGATTTTCTGAAAAGATAGACAAATGACAGTAGCTGAGCTGACATCCTCTGTTCACTTTTCCCACAGGAGAGCAAAGCTTGCTGCTCCTGGCAAGTGAGAGCAACAATCACCACCTTGTGGCAGAACTTTCCTTTCGCCTCCATGAGTACAAAGTGCTTTGTTCTTCTTCTGCAAGGATTGAGAGAGTTTATGTAAAATAAGTCAGCCACTGTGGACTCAGACTCTGATCCCAGCAGCTATAGGAAACCACTGTGTTATGGTGAAAGCAAGAGATTAAGATTTCTGAATCTTGGTACCTCTGGATAACATTTAAGAGTTTCCATGACTAAATTTGATGCATAACTGAGCTATAGAGTTGGACAAGGGAGGACAAGCAACAGGGTGATACCAGATTTACAGGTTGAATTCAGACCTCTCACTATCAGGAAATTAAATACTTAGAAGAAAAGAAATATATTACAACTCTAAAATGCCATTTATTCTGTGAGAATTCACAATCTCCCAAGAAAGCTTTATGGTAACAGTGCCACTGTTGTAACAGTGCCACAAATGCAATACATTTTGGTGTGGAAATTAGGGAATGAAGATGTCTGCATAAGCTGTGGCGTTTATTCCTTTTTTTCTGGACAAATAGATCTTGAAAATGTTATAAATCTAAACAAATAGATGAACTTTAAAATATACATAAGCCTTCACATACAACAAAAAAACAAAAGTATTGCTGGAGTTTGTCCTAGTGAGACTGGATTTGTGAACACTAATGATAAAAAAAAATCCTTGATATCCTGGTCTGTCCCATGACAGGTTTAACTAAGGCATAGTTTCCTTCAATGCTACTCAAATGCAAGATTTCCTTATAAGAAAACAAAGTATCTGAGAGCACTCAGCTTGTTTGCTGCTAAGTGATACAAACACAATGCTCAGCCAATCCGGGGTGGATCACAGTTACAGTTTAATAGTGCAAAATAACCTTGGCTCGACAGTTTTAGGACAGGAAACGAAGGAAAAGAACATATTTTAAATTGTAACAGCAAGGAAAATTTTATGGAGACAGAATGCAATTTCCTTTGTTGGAATGTGACCAGAGCACCAGGATTAAGGAATCAAGAAACCTATTAAGGCATATGAGGGTATAAAAGAGCACTGCTCTGTGTTAATAGTGTCTGGGGCACAGGTCAATATTACAGACAGATGAACTCAATGCTGTGCTGCGTTCCAGCCAGTTCTGGTGGTTTTCATCCTTGTAAATGGTTTTGCTCCCCAGTACCTGGCCAAGAGTAAAATCCAGCTCACCTGGATTGTGAAGACTCCTCTGCTCCCAGCAATGGGCCAGGGGTCTCCAGCCTCCTGGCTTTCTGCATGCTGTTCCCAGGGGAAGGTCTCTCCCCACTCAAGCGGTCCTGTAACACGTTTTCTCTGCTGAGATTTACATCCGAGTATGGGCAGCCAACTAAGCTGTGACAGAGAAACAAAAAAGAGAAAGGACAACAAAAGCCTTACAGTTATACAGTCTTTCCTACCTCTGGCAGAGAAATCCACCACAATGCCAGAAAAAATGAGGCCACAAACTCTCAGGAAGTGTTACCCAGCCCTAGGTGTGAGAAAGCAGGAGACTGTATTAAAAAACAAATTAAAAACCAGAATTAAAAACCAAATTCATGCTGTCAAAGAACCACCACATAGGACAAGAAGAGCTCATCCTCTGTAACCTGCAAATGGGAACATTTCATGAATCAACAGAGTTCTGCAACTTTCAGTCTCAAAAATTCAAAGCCCTTTACTACATTATAAACTATCAAGTCTTCTGACCTCCCACCTGAAATTGTTTTCTTGCTCTTAAAATAATTTGCTTGAGAAAAAGCTTCCCCTTCCAAGAGCACGCAAGAAATCAAAAGGCAGAGCACAAAACATGAGCAACCCCTCCTCATTTCAACATCCTATCCATGCTCTCTCCTCTTCAACTGTCTCCTTTCAGTTGTTCTTGGGTATATTATTTCACAAATAGAACTGCTTCAGTACAGCTGGAATGTAGACACTGGAGGGAATGAATCTGTATTGCAGCTATCACGATTATAGTGATATAAACAGAATTTATGATGAAGCAGCCTGCTTAGACACAAGAGGGAGCTGTGATTGCAGTTACAGCTATCTCCTGAATAACCACCCTGAGATAATTTCAGTGCAGTGCAGTTGCTTGGTGTTGGAACATCATCATTATTATTATTATTATTATTGTTGTTGTTGTTGTCATTAACAGCACTCATCTACATACGTGTAATGTGTTCCGTATCGGGGGCCCCGGACATGCCCGATCCCCTGGCAGCCTGGAGTAGGACACGCCTGTCCCACTGCTCCCTCTGGATCTTCAGTACCTGAGAGTAGTAAAAAAGGAAGAGAAACAGATTTTCACATGAGGAGCAGACTGCACTTAGGAAATTATCCAGCATAACAACAGCATGTCCTGTATTTACCTAGAGGGAGTTGCAGAGCGTGTCCAGTTTTGTCACACCAGCCCACAGGATGGATGTCAGGACTGTCTGCATCCACCCAGAAATCATAGTGATGGTCCCAGCCATCAAAATGTATCTGAAAGAAGCAGAAGTCTTAGGAAAGACACAGTTCAGGGCATGATTCAGCTTTTATGTTAACTTCCCCCTTTGTTCCCCTTGCTCAGCTGATTCTCTCAATCATTCAGATCAATCTTTCAGTCAGGCACAATCATCTCTGTGCTCAGTCTCACTCTTCGTTTTCCTGCATCTGTGTTTTACAGAATAATGGGGTTCTGCTGACACAGTCTGTCACCCCACAGCCCATGGGGTGCTCTAACATGCGAAGTCCAAAGCTATGCAAACACAAAGGCTTATTTGTTTTGTTTTCTGTGGATCCCAAAACAACACAAAATCCAACAAGTTCAGTGGGTTTTGCAGTGAACAAGCTGCAATTTTCTGCTAAATTAAGAGACTGGTAGTAGCTCAGATCCAGGTCAGGTTAACAGAGACTGAAGATCACTGGAGTTTAAAGGCTACTGGGTTGCTCATACAGGAAAATTTCAATGTATGAGTTGAGTATCATGCCACTATGGACTGGCAAAGTTTGGCTTTTGTTCATAGCAATGAGATTCAGAATCAACCAGATAATGGGCAGTGAACTCCACTCCTGCCCATGGAATCATCCTTTGGGAAGGAGACTTGGGGCCACGGAGCCTCCATCAGTGCAGCCTCCACTTTAGCTGGCTCATAATTAGTTCCTCAGAAGTAGATTATTTGGGCAATATACTTCCATGAAAAGACCAGGGTGTTTTCCCTGCACTGACCATCGCAGGGCTCTCAGCACAGGCTCTGCACTTGCAAGCAAGGTCATACCTTAACACGGTGGTTGTCTTTGTCAACGATCGTTGCCACTCTTATCAAGATGGGATTTCGTCTGTCCACAGCCTCTAACTTCATATTAACTTGGAATCCGTGGGGAGGACGCTGAAAGAGAGGATTGTAAGCAGAATGCTAAAAAGCCTTGGAGCTCAGAGTTGGTACCTGCTCTGAATGAAATGTGCTCCAGTTTCCATCCACTCCTAACTGCCTTTGGAGCTTTGAGTTATCACACATGGCAGACTGTTCAGAGACTAAAATCAGAGTTCCCAAGAGGACTGAGCTGAGTGTTTGTCAGCAGCCCCATACTGCTGGAGAGGCAGCCTGAGTTGGCTCACCACAGGTCTTCTTTAGAGGAGGAGACTGAGAGGGGAGAGATCTCAACAGTACATACGAGTATCTCCAGGGCAGATGTCAGAGGATGGGGCCTAGTGACAGGAAAAGGAGCAATGGCCCTGAACTAAACCACAGGAAGTTCCACCTCAACACGAGGAAGAACTTTCCATGGAGGGTGGCAGAGCACTGGAACAGCTGCCCAGGGAGGGTGTGGAGTCCCCTTCTCTGGTGACATTCCAAACCTACCTGGATGTAAAATTCCAAACCCACCTGTGTCACCTGCTCTAGGTGACTCCGCCTTGGCAGGTGATTGGAATGGATGATCTTCAGCCTCTCTTCCAACCTCACTATTCTGTGATGTCACACCAGCAAGGACAGTGGCCAGTTCCCCACTTTTCACATCTGAACACACCATTGGGTGAGGCTGCTCCTCAGTACCCCACATCCTCCCTGGCATCAGCCAGAGCTCCTGGCTATCACAGTTACCCTCATTACACAGATTACTCCTTATGACAACACCTGCATTGTTTGTGAACAATTGCTGGGAGCTGCTGTGCTGGGACTCAGAGCAGCTCTGGCCTGGAGCCTCCCACTGCAGAGACTCACCCTTTTCCTCAAATCCTGAAGACTTTGAGAAAACCCCAGAATGTCCTTTGACCTGATGTGTGCCCTTGGCAGCACTCTATGTAACCTCTAAGCAACAAACAGCTTTTACAAATTTTTCCATTTATCTGACTGCAAATTCCTCCACTGACCTCCTCAGAAGCGGGTTATGGATGCTCACTCAAAATATATCCCTCTTCACTTCTGCACACAAAGGTCAGGATTTTAGCAAGAAATGATAAATTGTCTATTTGAACATGACAAAAAGGTTAATGAAATTATTAAAATCACTCTTCCCTCCCAGTTTTCCTTAGCCTTTTTATTGCCAGTGGCTGGGGACAGGAAAGAGATGCGCTCCTGAGCTAAGGGGTTTAACTCCACACCTGAAATTCCTCTTTGGTCATTTCACCTGGACACAGACATCTATCAATGGGCTGTCAGACACTGGACACACCACAAAAAAGACAATCTAAACGGCTTTTATTTTCAAGAGCATCTTATTAACCAGCCAACCTTGTCAGTCCTCCCTGAAGAAGAAGCTGAGTGCTCAAGGTCCAAATCCTGCCCAGAAGAGGAGCCAGGCTCTCTGCTTAAGCCTTGATGAAGGGTTGCTGCCCTTTTGGCAATAGTTTATAAATGCTTTGGAATTGCCAGCCGAAGAGAATGAGCTGAAATAACAATGCTTACACTGGAGCTGTCTCCCGAGTTTTTGGGTGAAGAGGGCAGAAATCCAGACCAAAGACCTGCGATTTGTGCTGGTGACCTGTGTCTCCAGACTACATAAGACAGCTCTTTAAAATTTTTAAAAGCTAATTCAGTGAGAAATGTCTGTTCTGGCTCTCAACCCGCATTTTTATGTACTGATTTCCTGTAATTGCTAGCTGGAATAATAATAATAATTTTTAAAAAATCAATAGCTTTGCCATTTATTTGCACTTCAGTCCAACCAAGCCAGAAAAATAACAAGGTTTGATCTTGAAAGAGTTCTATTAACTGCTGATATATCAAATACCTTTTCTTTTCTGTCTCATTTTTGAAACACAGTTTTAGATGCTAATTTGCACTCTGCAGTTTCATGAGAGCCAGAATTGGTCCTTCTACTGCTCTCTCAAAGCCTGATACCTGAAGGAGCAGAGCAATGGCTGCAGAAATGTCTGAAAAACAGGAAAGGAGGCAGACAAGGCATCTCCCTTGGCAAGACACTTGACTTTGGAAGAATCCAAAGAAGGGACTGAACAGGCTTTCTGTTCTGAGCAATGCCCTCTTATGTTCAGATGACATTTCTCACCCCACTTTAGACCCTGAAAATCTGAGGGAAGAAGCCACAATGGCAGATCTTACAGACGATTTAGCCTGGGAGTTTTAAGTTCCCATTTCCCAGCTCTCTTGGGATTTCAGGAGTGTGGTTCAAAAAAGCTCAGTCCACCCTCGGGGGCAACAACTCTGTCCCACTGACAGGCTCCATTCCACATCCTGGCCCTGGCTCCAGGTGCTTGCCAGCGATGGGAAGCCTCAATCCCAGGGATGTTTTGGAGCTCCAGTTAAAGCCTTACAGTTCTCTGAAGAGGCAAAATTCTCTTCCACCTCCCTGACACCACCTTGCAGCCTGCACCAACCTCACGTGGACACCTGCTGAAATCTGGCAATTATCAAAGCTGTCTGGCTGGATTTTTGCCTCTCTTATCTGAGACCTCCCTGATTGCTTTTCCTCCTCAGTCCCAAAGACCTTTCCACAAAAATACACAGGAGGGCAGCAGGTGCTGCAACTCTCACTTCAGAAAAAGGAACCAGGACACATGTCACAATGGCAAAGAAGAGTTTTTAAATATATTGCAAAGTTTAGCAAGGTGAGCCAGCAGTGTGGAAGGGAAAAAAATCACATTAAAAGTACAGTTACTTTAAAGGTTTTTGGTTTGTTTCTGCTCACAGTGAGATTCCAGACAAGCACATTGAACTGCAATGAAAGAAACAAAAGCTCATGATCCCAAGGTTGAGAGAAACACCTCCAAACAGAGGGTGCAGGATGGTCTTAGTGCACCCAGGGGCTTGGCAGAGATGCTCTTTCACCTGTTAATACATTTATTTCCATGTACCACTGGAAGCCACAGTGTGGACTGTCCTTAAATCTGCTAATAGTCACTGAAGATATTTAGTCAAAAATCCTTTCCAAGCCAGCTTTCCATAGTATTGAAAAAAAAACCCAACATCCTGCATTTTGTTGGGTGTTTTTGTTTCAGCAGAACTGAGATGATCTTAAAACAAACCACAGTTTCATCCTCCTGGCACAGACAAGGTGAACCACACTCAAATAAAGCCTCTAGCAAAAAAAATGGTGGATAACAGCACCCGAGCAAGAGCAATTAAAGAGCTTCACCCACCAGTTTAAAGGCTCTTGCTGGGGCTGCTTGGGAATTAGTTTCTTCCAAGTATTTCTCCCATGAGAAGGCTTTGGAATCCCTGTGTCCTGAAAAAACCAGAAAATTAACATTCCTGTAAGAAAAATCCCACATTTACTGCTACAAACAGCAAAAAGGCAGCTCTGTGACACTGTAATTAGCACTTACAATGGATGGTGCTGGAAAGTGGCCTGTTTGCTCCAACCCACCACCTCCACCACAGCAGCTCTGGCAGTTCCCCAGTTCTACACTGGGCTTGAGCCCTGGCGAGTTCATTTCTGCACAGCTTAATCAATTCTTATTCTCTAGAGCAAACTCCAATTATGAGCTAGTCAGAGGATTCTGTGATGTGCAATGGCATCACCAAATTAATTTCCTGTTTTATTAACTATTCTATGTGTGTGTGCCTGTAAGACTGTAGAAACTTCTACTCTCCTGCAGCACACCCAGACTAAGTAAACTCAGCAGCCTGGAGAGAAAAGGCTCCATGGGTGTGCTGCTCTAACAACAGTAGATGACTCTCCCTAACAATTACATTTAAGAAACTGCTCTATTTTTTTTCTATTTCAGTAATTTTTACTCCCATGGTTCCTTTTGGCAGGAGGGTGCAGTGACTAAATACAGAGCACAGTCTGCAAACTGCTGCATTTAAGTCCCTCAGCAGAGAGACCAGAACTGGCTGCAGGTTTTGTTGGGGGCACAGGAAATCCTGATATGAGCAGAGAACTGCAGAGCCCAGCACTGCTGAACCTTCCAGGAGCAAGGACAGATGTGGTGCTGCTGAGAGGGAATGTTCACAACTCCTTCTACATCTACAGTGAAGACATTGAGGCCAGTTCCACCCTTGCAGAGGGATCGCATTTCCAGAAATTCCATGTAGGAACCGTTAGAGCATGGTGCCAACAATGCCAAAGCTGTAGTTCAATCCCTGTATGGGTCATTCACTTAAGGGCTGAACTTAATGATTCCTGTGGGTCCTTCCAACACACAGTATTCTGTTATTTCCACAAATTCCATCTAAGAAATCACGGTACAGATCCCTTTTTCTCATCTTGCAGGAAATCCTCACTTTTTCCCTTCTAAAATCAAATTAAATCATAAATTACCAAACCCTGTTCCATTTCTTCAAAGAACTATGAAACAACATAAATTGCAGTGCAAAATGTAGGAAGAACAATATTGCTCAGGCAGTAAAGAGTTCTGAAGCGCACCTGGAACTTACACACACGTAATTATGTGGAAGGTAGTTTGCAGGTTTTTTGGCTGAGGCAGGACTTAAGTCTCACTTGCAACCTACCAGGTGGTGTTGTCAGTGGGGTTCCAGTTTCTTGGCAGTAGCCGACAGGACGGATATATGGGCTGCTTGTTTCACACCTGAATCAAAGAGGGAAAGTTGGCACCAGTCAGATGGAAAGCAAAAAGAAAGGCAGGGTTTCAAATGCTCTCTGATAGGCCTTTGCTGGGTGAGCAGATGCTTTCAGTGGGTGTGATCATGGTGTAGAAGATAAGCACTGCCTCGTTGGAATGCGTAACACTGGGTTTTCAAGGCAATCAAGCTGTGCCCAAAAGAAAGGGAAATACGGAGTAAATGGTTTTGTTGGAAGGGATCTTAAAGCCCAGGGACACCTTCCACTGTCCCAGGCTGCTCCAAGCCCTGTCCAACCCAGCCTCAGACACCTCCAGGGATCCAGGTGTAGCCACAGGTTCCCTGGGCACTCTGTGCCAGGACCTCTGCACCCTCCCAGGGAACAACTCCTTCCCAATATCCCATCCATCCCACTCTGGCAGCATTCCCCTTGTCCTGTCCCTCCATGCCTTGTCCAAAGTCCATCTCCAGCTCTCCTGGAGCCCCTTCAGGTACCACAAGGAGTTTTCTTACCTCCAATGCTTCCCAGACAGCTCAGACCACCCCCACTGGTTCTCCACTGAGCTGCCCGGCACCCAAATGGGAAGGGAACTACTGGACAACTGGCTCTTTGTGAAAACCCCAAGTAACTATTCAGAAGCCCGACAACTGATATAAGATTCCAACTTTAGGGCCTGCATTTAAAGCAAAGCCAGTCTACCTGCAGACACGTATTAGAAATAGAATCTTTTACCAGTAGTCATAGCTCTCATCCCAGTTATCAAAATGGATCAGCAGTCGGTTTTCCACCATGTCCGTGATGGTGGCGACACAAACCAGTGATGGGTTCTTCTTGTCCACTGCTTCCAGTTTCATTCCCAGACGAAAGCCAGAAGGTGTGACAGGCTGAGGAACAGGGCACCACGAAAGGGAAATCAGCCACATTCTTGATCAAGTTGCTGAAATCCCCCTTTGACCCCATAAATCACAAACCAAACCACACTACAGTGACTACCAAGAGATTTGCAGACAGGATTTCTGGCAATGACTGTTACTATCACTAAAAAAGAGCTAATGTGGCTCAAAAACAGCATTTCCAGGTGCACCCACCACTGCAGACTCCCAGGCTGAGACATCTTGCAGTGATTTGCTGAGGATAATGCACATTGCACATCTTGTTTTACTGGTGGAAAAGTTAGGACAGTCTTCAAGGAGATGAAGTGGCTGAGTGGGAAGCACGGCAGAGCTGGGCCCTGATCCTACTGGAGTCAGTGACTGTCCATGTGCAGCTTCCAATCCACCAGCCTGTGGGCTCTATGTCACCCCAGTAACATGAAATGGGATGGAGGATTTAATGGGAACTGTGGTTAACAACCACTGAGAAAGCACCAGTGGGGAAGGATGACAAACGCTCAAAATCCACAGCCCCATAATGAATCCCACAGCACACATGAGCATGCTGCTGGAAAACAGAAATTATTTTGGAAATGATTAAATTAGAGGAAAGTGACACAAATATCTCGACTGTAGGGGCACAGAAAACAAACGGTTGCAATATATTTAATAAATGGTTCAGTAAATCTTTTTCTCCAGCATTAAGGAGGAATGGAAATACAAATTCTTTGTCTGGAAAGTCAGTGACTGCAGAAAGGAAGAAAAATTGTACTAGTTTTTCTTAAAAATAAAACAGCAGGAAGTAGTATGCATCTGATTGTACTGTGGCTGTACCTCTGACATGGGCATAATAAAGCCACATAAATATTCTGGTCAAAACTCACTTAGCACCAAACCTATTGAAACCCCTTCTATTCCTTATCATCACTTACACTGCTGAGGGTCTTAAAAAGGCTTTTTGGAGCTGCTTGAGCTTTGCAGTTCTTCAGATAGGAAGTCCAATTAAATTCTCCCTCCTTAAAACCTAGGAAGAGAGAAAAACATGGCCCTAGTACATTCTGGTGAGTTTTTCAGAAATGGAAATTACCTGGAAAGAATATGAACTTTGCATGATAACTGCCCTGCTATGATCTCCAGGGGCTGTGCATTTCAGCTAAACCAGCTCTCTCTTTTTCACCATAATGGCCAATCATTAATCTCAACCTTCAAATGTTTCTAGGAAATTGAATGCAGGAAAGAACTGAATGCAGGAAAGAAGCAAGTTCTCAAGCAGAGAGAGACATCCAATCCAGAGATTCTACTGTAACTAACAACGTCAGTCTTTGGGAATATCACAGCAAAGATATTTTGCTCTTTTGTGACTCACTGTTTTAGTTAAACCTCTTCCTTTTAGCCCCTCAGATCGAGTTCCACGATGGAATCACACTAAAAATGAAATATGCAGAGCCAGGACATCTAGTTCTTAGTAGAATTTATGGTTTCTTGTATACCACTCTATTTTCTGTCATACCTTTAGGAGGAAGCAGCTTATGGCTTGTTTTTTCACACCAGCCCACAGGATGGATGTCTGAGGAATCAGCATTAGCCCAGAAGTCGTAGCACTCTGGGTAACCATCGAAGTGCAGTCGCATCCTGTACCCCTGGACCTACAGTGAGAGAAGCTCTGATTGTCACTAAGGGTCACAAAGGAGAAAGAAAATCACTAATAAAACACTCCCTCATATTTGCACTTACAGAGAAAGTAACTTAGGATCTCATTTATTTCTCTCTAGTTATATTTTAACTCACTTGTTCCTCCAGCTTCCATGCTCCTCTTTCTCTACTTCAAATAGCTGGAAATAGAACTGGTCAGTGGAACCTCCCTGAGCTCCTGCTCCATGCACACATTCCTGGGCTACAAAAGCAGCCTCAGAACTTTTTTGCCTATACCACATCAACTCAGATTTCACATAACTGAAGCTGCATAGAACCACTCTGACTTGCTTATATTTACTAAGTCTTAAGGCCTCATGGCATTGCTCCTTTTCATACTTGTTCACTACAGACAATTAGTAAGTTTTCTATTCTTAGTTACAAGTGCAAAAATCTACCAGTAGGATTTCAGGCAAAGATCCTTAATCACAAAACACCATTCCTTCAGTGTCACCTTGAACTTCTACCATTAATTAACTAACTGACGTACTATCACTCACGTTTCTACTTTTTATTGAAAAAAGAATTCTAGGTGTACATGGGGCTTTTGGAATCAAAGACAAGAAAAGCAACTACCTCAGCCACTGTGAGAACACAGAATTGAGAGGGGTGCTCAGGATCCACCCCTTCCAATTTCATTCCAACTTTAAATCCATTTCGGCCTTGTGGGAATGACTGATACTGTGGAGAGGGAAGAAACACTTGTTTTTAATTCCTAAAGACAAAATCTATTGCAGAGCAATCATAAAATACTTCAGGCTTCAAATTTTTGTATTTCAGGCTTCAAATGTTCAGTTCAGAGAAGAAAATCCCACCCCAAGCGTTTGTGGCTCCAACAGACAGGTGCAGGGTCAGGGATCAGTAATGGCACCATCACCATATTTCACATTTACTCGTTATTCTAATTAATCTCTCAAAAACACTGAACTGTCGTAGTTACAAACACATCTTCGAGCAGATGCAGAAATGAGCTCTTCCTAAACAAAAAAGAACCCCCTTCTCAGCTCAATGCAGAATCAAAGAGCTGGGAAAGCTACAATCACTTTGTGTCAGTCCAGACTCTCCCCAGAGGTAACTTGTCATCTTCAAATGATGAAAGGGACAAGGCAGCCCAGTTTTACAACTATTCCAGAAAGCATATGTGGTTTTCATTTATCTGCAGTCTTAACCTAAGTGAAACAGTTGAAATATAGTAAAAGTTTAAAAGCACCCTGAACTGGGATTGCAAATGACCCAGTGCAGGACTGGACCTTCTCGTTAAGCTCCCTCTGGAAGGACATGCAGCCCTGGGCACTGAACAGCTCACTGAGAGCTGCATATTGAACTGGGGTGCAGAGACAGCTTCACCAAGGCTGAACTCAGCCTCTGGCACCTCCATGTGACTCCACAACACCCAGCCTCTCTCCTGGCACTCCCAGGGAACCCACACCACTCCTGAGCCAGGGTTGGACAGGCTCTGTACCACCACAGAGGACATGTGACACACATCAGGCTGTCCCTCTCCTGCCATCTGTGGGAGCTGCCTAACAGCCCACAGGGCCAGAGCAGAGTGGATCCAAACAGCTGCTGCTTATCTGGGAGATTCAACCATTTTTTACACCCTGCTATGGGATGAGACTTCCAGGGCAAATGCCTGTTTCCCAGGGCAGAAAACAAACATTTGCTGCCTGCTTGTACCAAAACAACTCGGAAATACAAGTACTGGCTAAAGGATGGTCTCCAGTCCCACCTCCACTAAGCCTGTAGTCCTGTGACTGCCAGTAATCTTGTGATGTTGCCCGAGAAAAGCAGCAAGAGAGTGAAAAAAGCTGCCAACCTCTCTGAACAGCTTTTGGGGAGCAGCTGGCATCTGTTCCTCTTCCAAGTAGGAAGACCAGTTCCATACCTTCTTCTTTCCAGGAAGTGCTAATTAAACAAAAACAACGAGAAAATCAACATTTCTCTCTGATGCCTCCTGCTCTACTTCTCCTCCTCTCTTCTCCTTCTCCTCCCACGTCTGCTGTGACACCCCAGAAGAGGTAGTGTTACTCAACTTTTGAGGAAAGGCAGGAATTACAGCAAAAGGAAAACCGTGCTGATTCCTCAGGAAATGAACATTTATTGTATCACAAATCAAATGAACTGTAGCACCTGGACTGCTGGCAAGCTGCCCATGGAAAGGTGCCACAGGAAAGTCTGGACAAAACAGAATAATTTGAAATTGTGGGAGTTAATTCCTCCTGACATTTCACAGAGGAATAAGGGGTTAAATATAAACTAACAGGCAGCACAGAGAGGCATGTAACTGCAGCTGAATTAAGCCTAAAATAAAATAAATGAAAAACCAAGTCATTTTTTGCTCAGTTCACAATGTAGTTTTTTTTTATATACACACCTATATTTATAACCTCCTAATAACACAATGTATCTACTAGAGAGGCAGCTCCCAGATGATGAAAACAACTTCGATTCATTCTGGTAGAAACACAGTCATACATATAGAAAATCACATTCTAAATGTATATTAAAACTCTCCCCCCAGTTACATACTGACTGATTTAAGGTATATAATATATTTAACTCATAGTCTAGAATCAATCACGTAGTTTACAATTTATTTTATATTTAGCACTGTAGGCTGGGGCTGAAGCTCTTCCATGTCAATGGAAAAAAGATTCTTATTGTCTTCAGAGAGCTCTGGATGAAGCTGACTCCTTCCAGATCCTTACCCTGTGCCCATCATGCAGGCAAATCCAGGATATTCCTGCTAATACACTCCAAAGCTGACTGTGGTAAGAGGGTTATGTACTGAATAAGCTGTTCTGAATGTGAAATGAGCTCTCCTGTCCTTTTCTCTTCTGTTTATTATTTACTTTATAATAGCTACTACAAAAATCTATAAACATTAAAGAAAAGAGACTATGAGCTTAGCTCACCTTGTTTTATTGGTTTAGTGTTTCTGCGGCTTTTCATATTATTTGATTTATTCTTCTCCTAGACACAGATACGTTAAAAAGAAGTTTAGCAAGATTGTTTTTCCCTCCCTCTGATCATCTCACAATGCAGGTACAACACAGATGTAACAGGTAGCTAAAAGGACTATTAGCCAGCATTGCTGTCTCTTGAACAACCCTGGAAGAACATCAGGAAGGAATGTTACACAGATAATGCTGATCTTGGTATCCCAAAGTGCTTTACAAGTTATTTAATATATGCTACTGCAGTTCATTTAAATGTGGCTCCTGAAGAGCAGCACAGGACCAAAATCTCCATTACAATACAGAGGATTTGCTTTCTGCAATGCAGGATTTGCTGCTCACGTCAGCAGCCTTACTGGAACACTCCTTTTTCTTTTCCCTTTCTTACTGTCCATCTATGCCAGGGAATGGATACAGGGGGAAAAAAAAGAATTTATGAAGCCCTGAAAGAAACAGAAGCTTCAAGTAACTCCTGTCATAGACAAGCACCCCAGACAATGTGGTCTCCCTGTGTGACACTCCAAGCCCGATTGTCATTCCTGTTTCTTCTTTGTGTTTGCAAACTCGGGTTTGATTCCTTCAAGGCTGTCATTTCTCAGAGCAAACCAAAACGTGCCATACAAAGCTGCCTGCCAAACATTCCCCAGAAGGGACAGGGGGGCAATTTCTAATGAGGAGGAGGAGAAGGGGGAAGAGAGAGACTACAAGGACTTCTAAAAACATCCATTCTTTAAAATATCTCACCCACATCTCAGAGAAAAGCTGAGCAAGATGATGAGGTAAAGTGCTCGTGACAGCAGAGGCTGCAGCTTTATTGCCCACAAACATCTACCCCTGTTCTTCCATAGAGAACTCTGCATTATGTGAATAAACACAAACGGCTCAGAAGCACTGATGGGTGGGAGCAGAGCACAGGGGGGCACAAAGGCCCCTGGGAGGGAGTTAGGGACTGCAGGAAACTGAAGGCAAGATCAGCTCAGGACTGAGGTACTGCTGTTTATGCACCACTAATAAAGGTTTCTGATGGAGCAGTGAGAGTACGTGCAAGTATGTAACAAAACCCAAACCAACCCTGTGGTTTGACACTGATCTTCAACAGTATTTGAGTGTAGTTACTCTGGAGACACATGGCGTTACACTGTGATCTGACTTTCACTATCCCTGAGCTATTCATTCACCTCTGTGACTCCTCAGAAGAGATATTCCCATCACTGGTGTAAATCAGGATCAGACCCAGACCATTCCCTGGGTACAGAACAACCTCCCTCAGCCCAGTTTGCACTGCACAAGGAACTCGGAGACAACTGCCCCTGCTTTTCACAGCTCTCTGCAAAGGAAGTACATGCAGCCGCATTTACCTCATCCTCATATGCATTTTCCTCCTCATCCTCTGAATCCAGAGGCAATCTTCTCTTCCTCCGGAGACGTCTGACAGGTCTGCCAGCCTCAGTCACCTGACAGCCACTGCTGGTAGTAAGATTTCCATTATTTCCCGTTTCTGCAATCATCTGCAATGTCTCTGATATCATTAAACATCCAAAATTTTAAACAGTATCAAATTAAAAGTGCAACATTATTCCTGCACTATTCCCAGTGTCTCTGAACCTCTTGGTTGAAGAAATGAAAGGTGTCTGCAGGATTTCCTGGATATAGAACTGTAAAACTTGGTCTGACAGGTTCATTCTACTCACAGCAACACCAGGGTCATTTAAAATGCATTCAAACAAAAAATGGGGAAAATCTGGGAATTCTGTACCTCTCCCTGTGCTGCTGGAAGCCCATTTGAGTACAAAACTTTCCATTCTCAAAGCAATCCATTTGCTCACAGGTTTGGGAATTGGAGCAGGGCACGGCTTGTCTGGGCACTGCAGAAGTAAAGAAAAAGACGACTATTAAATTGTTAAAATATCTTTCAGGCAATGAGTTCTGTCAAAGTCCTGTATAAACTTTCATTAACTGGCACTCAGTATCCCATCATGAGGGAAGTAACTACCATCTGTGTGCCGCTACACCACCTCAGCAGGAAAAAAACCCTTTTATTTGTAACATTTTCATTTTGGAGCACTGGTCTCCAGTAGTACTCTCAGGCACATCTTGGTTGACTTGATGATCTTAAAGGTCTTTTCCAACCGTAATGACTCTGTGATACTATCTGTGCAGGAATGCTGCTGAAACAGTGAGTACAGTAATTGCACACCTACAAGGCACACCGGAGTATAAGGCGCACTTCCAGGTTTTGATCAAAATTTCAGTCAAAAGGGTGCGCCTTATATGCGTGAAATTACAGTAATTTAATCAAAGGAAACTGGTGATATACAAATAAGTGATGCTGAACAGCCTGAAGGACTGGCCCTGAGGAAGAATGACCCATGTTGCAGCAGTTTGTGGAGAACTGTTGCCCATGGGATGGAGTCACTTTGAGAAGGTCATTAAAAGCTGTCTCCTACAAGACAAATTCCTTGCTGGAGCAGGGAAGGATTAACTCCTCTCCCCAAGCAGCAACAGAAATAACCTGTGATGGACCAACCAGAACCTCCATTCCCATCTCCCTACGCCACTAAGGGATGGAGGAAGGGGTTTGACATCCATCCCTGCTCCAGCACAGCCCTGCACACACTCAGCCTGTCCTGCTAAAGAAGTCACAGGAAATCCAGATGCAGAAATATAAAACCCATCCAGACACACACAAGGCAGCTTTGGAAAAGGAATGAAGGCAGACTTCAGAGATTCATCCCTGGAGCTTAAAACAAAGGCCATGCAGGAACACTTTACTGGTCCAGATAAAATTATGGAAGTGTGTTAAATAGTATCACTGTACATCTTTTATTACCCCTGACCTGCAAATGCAACCAAACATTAAAAAAACCCACTAAAAAACCACATTTCTGATGAGCAAATAGCTGCAAAGATTACTCACTCCTTGATCTTCTTTAGTGTGTGCATGATGGAGCCACTGAACTCCAGAATGAAAGAGACAAGTCAAAGATGGTTGCATTTGCAAGCTCTGCTCCAAAGCTTTTATTCAAAGCACTTCATTAGTCTGAGATCTTTTCTCAGCCATCTGCACTTCACTGAAACCTCAGTCTGAAAACATTTGCTTCACTCTGAAACAGGGCTCCTTGTTGAGGGGAGAAGCCTCCTCTCTTCTACTCCAGCGTGCTTCCTGGCCTCAGGATCTTGCCTCCAGCACCCTATCAAAGCTTCATCCCAAATGTTCTTCCCTCTCTTTGTCTGAAGCTTGTATTTCTTAAAGCTTCAAAGATGCTGGACTTGTTTCTGAAAGGCTCACGTCCTTCTCTGCAGCCCCAAGGAGACAGAACATCATTTTCATTTCAACACAAAGAGAAACGTCCCATTTTGAAGAAGTGATAATTCTAAGTGGACTCAGCTTTCTGCAGAATTTACTCCAGTTTACTTCCCTCTAACACTTCAGGAGCAGCAGCATCCTGGTGCAGATTCCAGGGGCTGAGGCTGATGGCACAGCTCAGTGCCATGGCAGAAGGTCAGTGCAAGGAGATCTCCAAGCTCCACATGCTGTTCCAGACAGAGTTCCTGTGCCAGGGAGTGGGAAGGTGCCCATGGTTCTGCAGGAGCAGAGGTCTCTGGGACAGTGATGCTCCTGCACATGAATGAACAGTTCCCGTTCTGCCCAAACTGGTGCAGACAGAGGCTGGGGCTCCCTCCTGCCATAATCTTACAACACACCTGCAGCCCAATCCCAGAACACATAAACTTCTAATTTTGTATTAGAGAAACAATGAGCACCTTTACTATAGTCTCTGATCTGAGAGCGAGGCCTGGCTGATCATAGGGGCAACCTCCAGTTTCATCCCACAGTTCTATCCCTCATTGTTGAGTTCTGGAAATGCAGAATTTACTATCAGGACTGCATCTTCCTTTACACAACACACCCCAATAGAGCAGGTTTGCTAATATGAAATCCACACAAATCCTTCAGAAATAATATGTCCTTCCAGAGATCTTCTTGAATGGTAGTAAGGAAAAATGTATTCTGTGCGTGAAGAACTGGAACATAGCAGGAAGGTGGGGGGGAGGATTACACAACAAAAATACATATTTATATTTGGCATCTTAAGGACAAAGCAGCTCTCTGGACAGACAGTTATTGTGCTCTAGCTGAACATTCCAGCCAGACCCACTAACCAAGGTACTGAGGGTCTTACATTTGATCATCAGTATAAAACAACACATTATTATTTGGTGTCTTTCAGTCTAATATATAATGTGGTGCTTTGCTGATTCTCTGCTGTTAGGAGGAATCAACAGAAGTGAAGCTGTTTCTGTGAGGGAATGTTACTACTGGGTAAGGAGCAGAAGTGTAATGCCTTGGATTGAACACAGGGCAAAAGTTAAGCCAAGGCAAAATTAACAAAAGGAGTCCATGGACCAATTCCATGTTTTATGGGAGACCACTGATCTCAGAACACTCCAAGCATGAAGGTTTATTATCCACATCTGCTGGCAAAATTGTTTCCTCATAGCTTAAGATCCTTCCCAGCCGTTCCCCACTGCTCAAAGGGAGGAGGAAGAAAAGGAAGATTATCAACACTGGTCAAATGTCGGGGGCCTGATTTTGAATGCCTGATGTGGTAACAGCAACCTAAAATTCAGAGCTCCGAAGTTCCTTCAGCTCCAATTTCTTTCACTTGAAACTGATCTTTTCCTCTCCAAGAATCAGAACTTGCAGCCTTGAAGACAATTTTGTGTATTTGTTTTCAGAAACAGAACAGCTGAAGGTAATTTACAAATGTCAACAGCCACTCCCCCGCCTCTAACACACAGCCCCAGGTTTGTGACCATCAGACCTTGGTTGTGATTCACCAGAGCCCTGTTTGCCCCTGAACTCCACTCTTGACCTCAAGCCTTCCAGGTGCTCAACTTTCTACCTACAGGTTCAGTCTGAGCATAATTCAGCCAAAGGCAGACCCAAAGGCCTGATGCAGGGTAACACAAGACATTTTAGCATTCCTGCAATTTCAGCACCACCACGGCTCTTTGTGATTATTTTAACTGTGCCAAAAGCAGGACAGACGTTTGCAAATGGCAGTAGCAAATATCTCTGGGTAGCACGGGATGATCTCTGTAGGAGTTCCCCAGCTTCCACTGGTTTATCCAAACTGCAGGTGCAGAACATTTGCAGCCAGTGTCCGTGTTCAGGGTCACAGAACACACTCCCATGGCTGCAGGGAGAGGAAGGAATTGGACTAGATGAGCCTTGTGTCAGGCAGTATTGAATATATTAATATTTGATGTAGCCTTATACATCTATAAACATTTGTTTACAGCAAATGTTTGGTTGCCAGTTTCAACAAGGGCAAACCCACCCTTTTTAGATGTTATTGTGTTCAGGCTTTAAAAATAAAGATGCTCAAGCACCAAGACTATTTACAAAGCTCCCTCTGGGAGAAGGAGTTGGGAAGTTACTTGGACGGAAGTTTACTTAGAGAGTTTACTTTAAATTGGGTCAGGAAATCTGTCAAAAATCACAATGTAGAAAATAATCTTAAAGTTAATCAGAGAAAATCTGATAAAATAATTGGTCTTTCTCATCTCTGCACTTTATAAATACAGTAAAACCCACAGAAAAATATAATAAATTGCTTTTCTTATAACGTTCCCTATCAGTAAAATCAAGACAACCCAATAAAAGGAAGCAAATGGTGCAATTAAGAAGAGAGTAGAAACTAGCATGAAACATTTTGAGGAACCACAGTCAGGCCAGAACATTCCTCATTTGTCCCAATCTGTGATTTCTTTTCATCTTTAGAATTTTAAGTCTCAGATACATTAAGGCAAAAGAAGATGCTGCAAAACTGAGACGAGTTCCAAGTTGCAGATTCAGATTTATGAAATGATAAATTATTGCCAGGCTGGCAGAGATAATGGAGCCTAATTAATATGCTTCCACCCAGACCTCTATGCTTTATCTTTAGACAGGGAATCCACAGGAAGAGGTCAGAAATACTCAGGTTTTCATCTCATCTCTGCCCCTGAACCAGTGCACGTTTGGGAAACCACCACATTGTTACTGCAGAAAACCAGCTTTGGCTTTTAACATCCATTTTACCTTTGTTAGGAGACCAAAAATGTAAAAAAAACCAAAAAACAAAAACAAACGGGAAGAAAAAAGGGTAAAAGTTCACACAAAGTGAGTGTGAAGGCTAAATGGATGGATGGGGTCTCACTCTACTTCTATAAACACCATCAGACTTGATGGGGAAAGAAACATTTCAACAGAAATCCCATTTCAGGTGCTGCCAGGATCATTTTCAATGACATGAGGAGGATTTCAGTGTCTCTCTCTGGTGAGGAATGCAATGGTGCAATAAACCCGAAGACTGTAACATGAAGTTTGCATCTAAGCTTCCAAGGACCAGGAGGCAAAACCCCATCCAAGAAGCAGCTGGCATCGAGAAAACCATCTGACACTGTGCTGTTCTGGGAATAACAAATCACCTTTCTAGCCTGAAACAAGGCAGGAGCCGAGCAAAGCTGCTCCTCTCACTCGGCTCTGAGAGCTCTGTGCATCCCCCATCTCCTGGGAGCTCTGCAGCAGTGTCTGACACCTGACGTGTGACATCTGTCAGGCTCTCCTGTGCCATCAATGAGGAGCAGAGCTGCAGTTTAAACAGCAACACACAAACCCCACCACGACTCACTGCAGCACAACCAAACTGGTCTCAGAAGTACTTAGGAGCAGACACAACCTGCTACTTAGGAGCTCAGACACAACCACCTCGCCTGTACTTTGCTGTGACAATGACAGATGATGCTTTACTCACCCGTCAAAACCTGTTACTCACCTCAGGCAAGTAATATCTTGCAAGGCTGAGCTAATACCATTACCAAATAAAACCCCAGCTTCATCTCCAGGAACCTCATCAGTCAGGGACTGAAATGAACCTTCAGAGTCTGCAACGGAATTGTACCAATGTCTCAAGAGAAAGTGTCAGTAGCCACCAGCAAGCATTTAACAGTGTGAAGACACTGCCTATGTCAGTGAAGGGAAAAAAAGACAAAATTCACAATTGAGGAATTCTGAGCTTCACTCATTGCATTTCCTACTAATTTTTGTTTCCCATGAAGAGGGAAAATTGAAAATACAAATCAAGGAAAATGTCTGAAAGATTAGAATGGAAAAGGGTCTAGGAAGGGAGAGGGATGCTTTGGCTGGTATGGAGAGAAGTAAACACTACTGCTCTACATTCTGCCACAGGACCACAAGATGAAGTACTTGTGTTTTCAGGAGTTTGTCCAGCTCATTTGTATAACAGAGCCCGTCAAGTTTCCCTTAAGCACATGATAGCACACGGATTATGGTAGGTGCTACTGCACTAGGGGACAAATCAACAGCACCATGGCAACGTGACCTCAATCTGTTCGTAGGATCAGACAGCAAAACTGTGAGTTTACTCTAAACCAGTCACTCATCCCAGAATGAAGCCCAAAACACTGTTGGAGCCTGTGAGCTACTCACCTTGGTTTGCTGACACAGTTGTGTCAAGAACACACACACACACACACACACACGGATCTATTCCAGCAGTGAAAAGAAAAGCCCTGGCACAGGCTGTGGCCACTGCATGTGCACCCACTCCACACCCAGCCCCTCTCTCTGCCAACAGCCGGCATTCCAGCACTGCCACAGAGCACATGGACCAGCACACCCGACAGCTGCAGTCTGACTATCCCCCCTTTGCCATCACACCCACCTTGCTGCCTGTTTCTCTAGGTTTATGTGACACTGTGATTGCCATGTTGCAACAGCTCTTCTCTCCTGTCCTTACAGGCACTCTGTGCCATGCTGGACAGCATTTTGACCTATTCCAAACAGATTGAGAGGGACACAAATGAAGGTACAAAACCTTATTCCATTTCCACAGAGCTAATGCTTTATGTTCCTTTATGGAAAGAAAGGGGCAGAAACAGAGTTACTTCCAGAGTTATGGCTTTCACTAGGAGCCATTGGTGCTGAGCTGCTTTCCCCAGCTCTCACCTCCTCTTGCTCGGGAAGAGCAGTGGCTCTGGGGAGGGCACCCAGCCCTGCACAAACCTCACACTCCACAGGGCTCAGCTGGGAGCCCCAGGAGTATCTCCTTCAGGCCTGAAACGACAGAATTGTTAATCCCAATCCCTGGGGATCACTTGTAACCACTCTAACACCTACACACACTTCTGAACATCACCTGGTGCCACCCAGGAATTACACACCTTAAAAAGCTTCAGACTCCGCAGGAGTGACCCAAAGTAGAATCACAGAATCCTGGAATGGTTTGAGATCAGAAGGGACCTTAAATCCCATCCAGTCTCACCCCCTGCCATGGGCAGGGACATCTTCCACTATCCCAGGTGGCTCCAAGCCCCATCCAACCTGGCCTTGGACACTTCCAGGGATCCAGGGGCAGCCACAGCTTCTCTGAGCAACCTGTGCCTTCCCACCCTCACAGAGAAGAATTCCTTCCTAATATCTGATCTAAACCTGCCTCTGTCAGTGTGAAGCCATCCCTGCTTCCCCTGTCGCTCCAGACCCTTGTTCCTTTTAAGCACTGGAAAGCTGCAACTAGGTCACCTCAAAGCCTTCTCTTCTCCAGGCTGAACAATCCCAATTCTCTCAGCCTTTCAAAAAATTTAAAAGCTACAGCATAAATAGGGTTGTCAAAACAAAGCCTGTGTGATTCATGAATACAACCTCTACTTGTTTGCTTAGCTCTACCACACATTTATCCCATCACTTTGCTGGATTCAATCACAAATTAAAAAAAACAAAACAAAACAAACAAGAGATGAGCCAAAAGATACTAAACCCAATAATAAAACACTGATTTCTTGGAGGTATTTTACCAGTAAATTGAACCATTCTCTGCAAAATAATCTGCCAAATTCAGCAAAGCACATCTGCCCTCACACCTCACCTGTGGAGCACAGTGAGTGATGCTAATTAGGAGAAAGAGGGTTTGGTCAGATCTCTGTTGGCTTTGGCAGCTTATCGATTCCATGTGTAGGACTGTGCAGCTGCCAGCTTTTCTTAATAAGGACTCACTTGGTCATTTTTCCCCCAAGTCTCCAATCTAATTTTTCATCCCACTGTGTCTCCTTCTTCCCACTCTTCTGCCCATGCAGCACAACTGGAGGGCTTGAAGAAAGGCTGAAATAAATTAAAAATTACAGAAAATATGGGACAGAGTGAACAGTGTGTGGGGAAGAAGACCTTGTTATTTCACAGAAAGCCTATAAATGCCCAGAGTAATCACTGCTGTGGGTCAATCTGGTTTTGATCCAGTTTATCTACATTTTCTTGATATTCAAATCCCATTCTGAGAATGGGATTTAGGCCTCCAGAACACTTTCCTGCCCAGAGGTGAAGCATGAAGTGGCATGTGGACACTCTGACAACAGTCACAGTGGGACTGCTGGAGTGTCCTGTGCCAGGACTTGGACTCGATGATTCCTGTGGGACCCTTCCAACTCAGGGTATTCCATTATTTCATGATCTCCATCACCACCCTGAGAGAATCTGATTCCATGTCCCAGTGTCAGGCTTTCAGCATGTGTCATCTCTCAAAAAACACCAGCAGTCATGGAAAAGCACAAGGGAGTTCACCTCTAAATCCACATCCCCCAGGACCAATGGAATATATTGT
Organism: Sialia sialis; assembly: GCA_009812075.1. Lineage (NCBI taxonomy): Eukaryota > Metazoa > Chordata > Aves > Passeriformes > Turdidae > Sialia > Sialia sialis. The sequence goes on along the minus strand of VRYO01001760.1, from coordinate 6,555,090 downwards.
CATTCCCAGAAGTATCTGCACTAACAGCTTTGCATGAAGACAGAAGTGAGGTAAGGGCCAGCCAGGCCTTCTCCTGCAGATAAACCAACACAATTTTAAGCATATTTAAAGTAAGACTGCAGACACAGCTTTAAATAAATTCACAGAGTTACTCTTAAAAATCAGTGTAAAGCCTTAAAATGTCAGTAAATAAAGAGCTGGTGATAAAATTGCTGACAAATTGCATAGTTGAGGCAAGGAAAACACACCCTATCTCCTGAGGAGTCAGTGGGGTAGCAATGGTCTGCAGAACACATCTGGGTATGTACCCATTCACCCTCCTGCAACTTGCTTATTATGGCAATGAAGCCCCTGAAGACAGAATAAATCACCTCTGGCCAAGACAATCAGAGCTGGCCCTGCACAATCTGCCCAGGAGTTGTACCCAGCTGTCCTCAGTAGCTCAGATCCAGCTCTGACTCCACCCCAGCACTCACCAGGAATTACAATTCATTTCACATACGTTCATCTTTAATGGGATTACTTGCAGTATAAAGTGCAATCAATTTTAGGGCAAAACTAGTGCACAGAGGCCAAAAACATCCTCTGTTTTAATTGCATCTGTAATTACTTTGTAAAACTGCAATCCAGCAAATTACCCTGGGGACCCCTATTAATCACTATTACATATCTCCCATGACCAAGCAGGAATGCTCACTGAGGAAAAGACTGTTCCCACCCCCAAAAATATATAATCTGAGTAGATTATAAATCATAAAGTGAGAAAGCAAAATGCTGATGAGACCACGTCAGACTGTTCTTAACTGCTGTGTAGGGAAGGAAAGTTTGAAGGACCAAGTCCCTGTTTTCCCTCCTTTTTACTTCTGTTATGCTATGTAATAAAACACAGACCAGAAAGGTCTTTTATAACTAGGCACAAAACACCAGAGCTCTTTTATCCCTTAATCCCAGTTACAGACCATTTTCTTAAATTTATCTGGGGGGTAATTGAATAAATTAAATAAATTTTCATAGTATAAATCTTATCTGATTCCTTGCGGCAGCAGGAGTCCATAAAACTGTCCTAATCCCTTTCTCCTGACACCAAACATCACTTAGACTGTCCCACACCGATCTGCACCCGCAGCCGACCGATACTTTTGAAGGATTATATTTATCCCTCTGTTTATTCAGCACTGACTTCCCCTCCCAACCCCATTTCATTAGTTCTGTACTTCGAATTTGCTGCCAGAAAGTTTGATGGGTTTTTTTTGTTTTTCCAGTCATGTAAAAACTCTGTTTTCAAACTTAAATCTTTCTGGTTTTGGGGAAGTTTCCAAAAATTGTTTCTACTGCACTGGGTTTATATACTTGTTAATATTTTTGAGTTGTCACAGTCCCGAGAAATTTCACCGGAACGGCGCCCAAGCGGGATAACCCCGACTTTCTCCACCACTTCTCGCGTCAAAATTGGGCAAACACCCCCTCAGAGTCTGTAAATACTTTCTGGCCCTGCAGAGAACTTAATCCCGCGTTCTGCCGGCGTCCATCAGCGGGTTTTGCCCCTTTTGGGACTTTAAAGGCACTTTCCGCCCCCGGGGGTCGCGCCAGGCCCGGCCCGCCGGCCCCACCTGCGCTCCCGCTGCCACCCCCAGCAAAAAGCTGAGGGAGGGGCCGGCCCGCCCGGGCCCGCGTCCCCCGCCCTGCCTCCCTGCCTCCCTGCCTCCCT
>VRYO01001760.1:6491771-6552689 GCA_009812075.1 Sialia sialis | reverse complement strand
CCCTGCCTCCCTGCCTCCCTGCCTCCCTCCCTCCCTCACTCTCTCACTCACCGCGGCCCGGCCCGGCCCGGCCCGGCCCCGCCGCCGCCGCGGGCCTCGCGATGGAGCCGGGCAGCGCTGCGAGCCCCGCGGGCCCCGGGCGCATGCGCAGCCCCGGCCCAGGGGAGGCGGCGCTGGCTGCGGATGGAGACCGGGAGCGGGGCGGTGCTGGGTGTGGGGTATGGGTGTGGGGTATGGGGTATGGGGATATGGGGTACTGGATATCAGGTACTGAGTATGGGGTGCTGGGATACGAGGTACTGGGTGTGGGGTACTGGGTGTGGGGTATGGGGATATGGGGTACTGGATATCAGGTACTGGGTGTGGGGTATGGGGTGCTGGGGTATGGGGTACTGGATATCAGGTACTGGATATGGGGTACTGGGGTATGGGGCACTGGGTATGGGGTACTGGATATGGGGTGCTGGGATACAGGGTACTGGGATACGAGGTACTGGGTATGGGGTACTGGGATATGGGGTATGGGGATATGGGTTACTGGGGTATGGGGTACTGGGATATGGGGTATGGGGATATGGGGTACTGGATACGGGGTACTGGGATACGGGGTGCTGGGATATGGTGTGCTGGGGTATGGGGTACTGGGATACGGGGTACTGGATATGGGGTACTGGGATACGGGGTACTGGGATACGGGGTACTGGGATATGGGGTGCTGGGATATGGGGTATGGGGATATGGGGTACTGGATATCAGGTACTGTATATGGGGTACTGGGTGTGGGATACTGGGATACAGGGTACTAGGTGTTGGGTACTGTATAGGGGGTACTGGATAAGGGGGACTGGGATATGGGATATGGAGATATGGGGTACTGGATATCAGGTACTGTGATATGGGGTACTGGGATAGGTGTACTGGATATGGGATACTGGGGATGAGGTACTGTATATGGGCTATTGGGATACAAGATACAGGGTATGGGATACTGGGATATGGTGTACTAACTCTGGAGTACTGGGATAAGGAGTACTGGATATGGGCTACTGGATATGGGATACTGTGTATGGGATACTGGGGTACAGGGTACTGGATATGGGATACTGGGATACGGGGCACTAGGTATCGGGTTCTGGGTGTGTGGTCCTGGGATACAGGGTACTGGGATATGGGGTACTGGGATATGGGATAATGGGATACGGTTACTGGATATGGGCTACTGGGATACAAGGTACTGTGTGGGGGGTACTGGCATATGGGGTACTGGGATATGGGATACTAGATATTAGGTACCGGAATATGAGGTACTGGGATATGGGACATTGGGATACAGGGTACTGGGTATGAGATACTGGGATGTGGGGTACTCAATAAGGGGTACTGGCATACAGGGTACTGGATATGGGGTACTAACTCTAGCGTATTGAGATACGGGGTACTAGGCATTGGATACTGGATATGGGACACTCTGGGCGTGGTACTGGGATACGGAGTACTGGGATACAGAGTACTGGGATATGGGTACTGGGTATGGGGTACTAGATATGGGGTATGGGGTGACCTAGGACAGACCTGGTACTCGGATAGGGCTGGTACTAGGACATGGAAATATGGGATGGGAATGAAATGGCCTAGAGTTTGCACTGGGATGGGACTGGCACTGGGATAGGCATGAACTGGGACAGAGCTGGCATTGGGAGGGTGCAGGTGGGGGGCACTGGGGGTTCTGAGATGGGGCAATGTGGGTTTGAGGGGCACAGCCCCACTCCCAGTGCTGCTCCAGAGTCTGCCGGGTGAAGCCTGGTCACGGCCATTGGTGTTGGGGCACGTTTCGTGGCTGAGCTGGGGATTTGGGAACGGGAGATTTGGGAAGGGAAGCTGTAAATCATCATTGCCACCAGCATCCAGCAAATCATGACGATGGTGTCAACGCCCAGGAGTAACAGGGTATTTGCCCCCTCTTCTCTGCGTTTGTTAAACTTGTTTGTCTTCTCATCTGGGACTGCTATTTTCCTTTGTATTTGAATTTTGGAACAATAGAAGAGGCGGGAGTAGGATTCGTTAATGACGCATCGGGGAATCCACCACCGTGAGGAAAGAGCGCAAGCGGGCCCCAAGCTGTGACAGCTCAAATGGAATGGGATTTCGGGAAAATAATAAATGAGATTTGCAATGGCTCATTTGATATACACATCACAATATTCTTCATCCCTTGAACAAGACATATAAAATACTCTTTAAAATCTTTAAATTTAGGCAGAAAACAAATACGTTTTTCACCTCATCTGTGCCTGCAATTCCAGCTAAAATGCAAATACTGCAGATGCTTGCAGCTAGTCTTGAAGATTCAGTGAGTCTGGGTTTACAGGGGTGACAGAGATAAAAAATTTTACATGTACTTGAACCATCCATATTTATTTAGACTCTTGATTTTAATTGTTCTAAGTTTTGTTGAGAGATCCCTAGTCTGGGGCTTCTTCCCTTTTATCTCTCTGTTCTGATGGTTTTGCCAGAACCTGCTCTGTGCCCACCACATGCTTTCCTGCCTTCCCTGCTCAGAGCTCACCTCCAAGGTGCTTTTGCCCCACAGGAGAGGTACCCCAACCCTAAATCACATTTGGGGTGTTTTTCAGTGCATTCTGATACAAATATGAACATTAAGTGATGCAGCAGAGCCCAACTGAGGCATGTGCCTGGCCCTGCCCATGGAATCACTGTTGTGGGGACACTCCCAATGCTTCACACTAATTATCAGCAGTAAGATGTCACAGAATCTGGGAAAAATGGATCTGGGAAGACTGGAAAGAATGTCCATTCACTGGGAATGCCTGCTCCAACACTCCAACCCACACACGTGGTGGCTGGGGAAGGTGTGTCCCTGCTCTGGGCAGTAAAGCCCCAGTGCTCTTGCAAAGGGCGCTGTGTCCAAACCCCACACTGCACACCCAGCAACCATCGCTCCAGGTGCTCACACATGAAGGATTTTTGGCTTTTCCTATTCTTACTGCACGCAGTGACAACCTCCACCTCAGACAAGTTTCCCACCAAGCTTCCCTCCAAAGGCCTGTCCTCAGGTATTTAAGGAATGGACGCTTCTCCCAAAGGGCTCACTCAAACCTGGCTTGATCATTTCATACAGAGTTGCCAGACAGCAGAAACTGGAGTCACTTTTTATTCTTTGCCTAGACCGTATAATTTGCAGATTGTCTTAAAAGTATTTTCCAGTTAATTATCCCTTATTAGCAAACATCTTGCCTTTGCTGGTTTGCTTCTATATTAAGATTAAGCAGCAAAAAGGATTAAAAATGTCATTTTGAGAGTTTAAGATATTAAAGCACTAAATATATATAGCTGGAAAAGGCTTTTCTGTCTGAAGAAATTAAATATCACGTCCACAGAGATTTCTCATGCTGATAAAGTCTGAGCCACGCGCCAAGCTCTGACCCCTCTCAAAGCGTGGAGAAATATTTTGCGTTGAAAGCAACTCTGATGATCTAGTACCCCTTCATCTTTTTAATATGGCAGGACAAGTTCAAAATGATCAAATTATATGGAATTGCTGCACCTATGAGGTGACTCTTGCTGGAGAGCTCCTGCCATCTGTTGTGAGCAGTTTGGAATTGGCTAAAAGGACAGTTTTAGGGGAAGCTGTAACTAACCCTTTTATTCCAGACCAAGAACTCAAAAATACATTTTGCCTTCTATTTTTCAGAATGTTGCTTGCAGGCAGAACAGGTGCTGGGGATGTCACTTCTTCATTCAAAGCCAATTGGGCAGGAGAAGAGATTGTGGGAAGTTCAGTCTGAGCAATTTGCAAATAGCCCAAGTCTAAATTTGGGGTATTATTCAGGAACACCTACACACCTAAAAAACTCTTGCTAGAAGCTGCCCTACCTTCTCCCCAGGTCACCAGGAATGCTGGGAACATGCCACAGAACAGCTGCCACCACCCTCTGTGCTTTCAAGCCCAGAAGCACATCCTGAGCTTTTTGTTTTATGAAGGCTCTTCCCAAGCACAGGTGTTTTATTAGGAGGAAAACCTCCCGGAAAATATGCTGGAGAAATAAGTTCTTTATCTGAACTGTACTCAAGAGTTGTGCCTGTACTGAATGTGACTTTCCGAAATAAGAACCTTTTCTCTGAGTGACTCCCTACAAATTCAGGCTTACCCTGATCGATAGAAAATGCTGACAAATCACAAAACAGCACCATGTAACCAAATGTCATCAAGCAAAAATAGTCTTTATTCAAATTTCATGGAAACGGGGATCACTGTACTTTGCAAGACAGGGTAAAATAAAATAAAAAAATTTAATATAAAACAAGGATATTGTCACAATACCAGAATATGGAACTATAGTTCTTTTCCCTATAGATTACTGCAAGTACCTCTATTTTTTTTTTCATTTTGACTGTGCTATTCACAACTTTTTAAGTCCAAAAAATATGGAACAAAAGTAGTATGAAACTTAAGACTTAGCACTTCCACTAAATGGCAGACATCAAAGGGCATCAATCGAGGGCAAAGACTGTTGAATCCGTCATACCTACTTATCAGTCATCACTGCAATCCCATAAACCCACCAGGGCACAGTGCTCAATCCCTGTAAGGTTCTCCCTGGAAAAGGGCAATCTGGAGGCTCAAGGAAGAGCTGCATGTAAAGAGAACCTTTCTATTGGATAGAAAATGAGCGGAGCAGCCTCATACCAGAGAGCGCTGCAGGGAGAGAGCGCTGCAGGTAATGACAGACAGACCACCAGGTTGTTAAAAATACACAGCATTGACAGGGTTTCTACTTCAATCACTTGGTTACAGCTACTAAACACGTACAAAAGACTTTTCCAACCATTCCAAGTGGGGTTGCAGCAAGGTTAGGATCTGGAGCGGGACCTTGACTGCGACTGGGAGTGTGACCTAGAGGCAGACCTAGACCTGGACTTGGACCGGGACCTTGGCTTTGAAACAGATTTAGACCTGGAACGAGAATCTGATTTGACATTTGGTTTGGACTTGGAAATAGACCTAGACCTGGAGCGGGTCACTGCATCCTCCCCCTCACCTTTTGCCTCCTTCTTGTCTGACTCGGATTTGAGCTGCTCCTTTTCTTTGGAGCCTGACCTGGACCGCTCATGGCTGTCCTTCCTCCTCTTCTTGCTGCTGCCTTTGCTGTCTCGCTTGCTGTGCCTCTTGCTTTTCTCACTCTTGCTGTGGCTCCGGCTTCTGCTTCTGCTGTCATCCCTGCTCCTCTTCCTACTTTTCCTTTTATCCTTGCTGTGGCTCCTGCTCCTACTCTCATCCCTGCTTTTGCTCCTGCTTCTAGGCTTGCTAATGCTCTTCTCCCTGTCTTTGCTTCTACTCTTCTCATTGCTTCTGCTCCTCATACTCTCCCTAGCCTGTCCCCTCTCCTTACTCCCACTCCTGCTCCTGCTCTTTTCCTTGCTGTGGCTCCTGCTCTTGGCTTTCTCATCGCTGTTATGGAGAATGACCTCAGATTTATCCTTGCTTTTGTTTCGGGATTTCTCTGCACTCCTGCTGCGGCTCCTACTTTTATCCTCTTTACTTGGAGTCCTGCTTTTCTCTTTCTGGCCTCTGCTACGGCTCTTGCTCCGACTATGACTCTTGCTTCTGGAACGGGACACAGACCTGGAAGTGCAAAAGCAACAGACAGCTCTGCTTTAGCACTGTGAGGGTTTGAGCAGAGCGTGCAGAGAATGGGAGGGAAAAGAAAAACAAAGTGTTCCTGCTCCAAATTTCACATGATTCTTCTCACTGAAGTGGGAGCCTCCAGCTCTCCCAAGACAAAAACATACCTGGATCTAGATCTGCTCTTGGAGCGGCTGCTGCTGGCACTGCGGCTCCTGCTCTTATGGGAGTGTCTGCTTCGAGAGCGAGACCTGCAACACAAGGAACCAGCTTCGTGTTAGCATGCATCCATGGTGAGCCCCCGTGGGCAGAACCCCACAGGGCTAAAGCACCTTTCAGCAGCCAAATGTTTAGTTACACAATATAGTCATTTAAGAGCATCCTTCTCCCCACCTCTCATCCATGCCATGTCTGGCTGCAAGCAAAGTGCTAATCTGGAAGAAAAGATGCCTGTTTATTTAAGGGATAATCACTTTCCTAGTCAAATCACAGTTTGAATATGGTGAGACACTGGCATAACGCTTTGACTTCAGATTTTTACTTCATAAGCAAGTGCTTCTAGGAACAATAAAGAACAGCCTGAGTTTTCTTGCAATGAGTTCTACCCCAGAATGGAAAGGGGAGAACACTTGGTGCTGCTGAAGCAGCTCTTGGTCAGATAAGGAAAGCAACAAATCTCTGAGAAACAGGGAACAGGTGGAGGTTTCCAAGCAGAGAAGGAACTGTTAGTCCTGGTGCTTGGAGCAGAACACAGTGTTCAGAGCTAAAGTGTTAGAAGCACCTTCTGTTTCATTCCATGTGCATGGCTCCACTGGCCATGCAGCTGCTCCCACTAGGAACAAGGGCTGAGTATCAGGGAAGAACAGTGACAGCTATTCAGAGAACAGGTCCACACCAAGGGACGCACCTGAGAACACAGCCCTCATGGATACTAATACATGCTCAAAAAGCTAGCGAGAACTCCAAACATTTCCAAGGTGTTTTAGAACCCAAAAGTCTGAATCTGCTCTATGTTCAATAACTGCAGCCTGAGATAGATACATTACACACATACCTTGAATGGCTTCGGCTTCTGGAGTAAGAGCGGCGCCGTCTTGATCCAGGTCTGTCTTCTACTAATCTAATCTTTCTGCCATTTACTTCTGTCCCGTCCAGCTTTTCAAGGGCTCTTTTCATGTCAGAATAGGATTTGAACTCAATCACACCTTCATTTTTCCTTCCTTTGTGTGCATCTGCATATGTCACTTCCCCTGCCTGACGCATATAATCCTAAGGGAAGAGGACAGAATCACCATCGCCTTGAAGCCAGAGCCAGGCTTGCAGCTGACCCTGCTCACTTCTGACACGATGCTCCCTGAGCCTCTTCTATTCACAGGCATGTCAGCAAGGGTTTGACCCAAACAGCACCTGTAGTGCCAAATAACACACTATGACTTCACAGAATCAGTGTGATTAGAACCAGGTTGACAGGTTTTGAGCCAAATGATAACTTAAGGTCTCACACTTCAAGTCTTAGATCAAATACGCTCTAGACTCTAAAGTTTCAAACTACAGAAGTGATTAAAGCAGTAAAATGCTTGCTCTCTAAATGTTTTCCAAAATAATTGGGAAAAGTGGTAAAGGTTGAAAATGAAGAGGAAGAAGCCCACAGAGAAGCAGACCTTCCTTCATCCTCCACCTCGTCTACACAGTGTGTTCTGCTGGAAAAAGCCCCCACAGAACTCCAAGTTCAATTCATTTTCCCACTTCATGCTTCCTGGCTCCTCTGTTTCCATCACTAAACCTCTCTCTTTATCAGGGGCCTGTTTTGTTTTGAGCAAGCTGCCAGGCCAGGGTATCTTTCAGCCCCTGTGGAATTTGGCTGCAGTGGAAACAGAGCTCTGGTTTGATTTGTTTTCAATCCAGCTTTTCAACCCATTTTAAGTACATCACAATGAAAGCTATTCCCAAAAAACCAGTAATGCATCCATTGGAGGATTAATCATGCCATGCTCTACTTAGGATTTTAATACCAGAAGTAAAGATAAGCTACTGATGGTGTAAAGCATTAACAAGAAAGACACTGGAAGCATCTCCGCATCTACCTGAACTATTCTAAAATTCAATTACAGACCAGTTTCTACTACATCAAAGTTTGTTTAGAACAAATTTTACATGCAAAGGTCTCTTCCTTAAAAGAGAACTGTAAGAGAAAGTGCTCCAGTAAGAACAAAGGGGTTTAACTTTGGTCAGTTTGATAAGGAAGCAGTAATCTTTTTGATTCCTGCTCCCTCCTTCCCTGAATCTACAATGTGCATAATCATGAGCCAACACGTCACCTCCAGAGTACTCAGAGGTACTGTGGGCTCCGCAGTGTCACTCAACACCTCCACTACTGAGAATCACTTGCCACTCATTTGGACTTCAAAAATAAGTTTTTGGCAGAGATTTTGCATGATTACTCATTCTGGAAGCATCCGTTCCCTGAAACTCCTTAAAACAGCTTTAGATGGTATGGAAATTCCTAACATTGCAGGAATAATACTATTGTTTCAAACAGCTGTAGCACCTTACAAGTTAATGGGTTAAATCCAAACTGACAAGGGCAAACTCCATCTCTAGTGAATCCTACCCCTGGCATGATTTGAATCCGTTTTGACAGGGCAGAAGAGAAGATAAAACACACCTGTACATTTAATAGCTGGTGCTAAGGATAAAATTATTCTCCCACTGTCCAGTGCTCCCAGTTCTGGAGGTGCAACTCCCAACCGCTCATGAATGGTTTCATATATGTAATTATACTCCTGTATTAAGGTGTGTGTTACTTCCAAAATCTACTCCCCATGGAGTTGCTCAGAAGCTGGAGTAAAGCAGAGTTGCACATCTCTTTGCCTTGCTGAAGATGTCTTTTACCCTTTGTGCTCTGGAACAGAGAGAGGGTAAGGAAAGGGGCCCCATACCTTCAGATCCTGCCAACTGCAGCGGCTTGACAAATTTTCCACAATCAATCTGTATTCTGTACGGGTCGGGGGACCGTACTTATCTCTTCCGCTTCTTCTATAACCATATCCACCTTTAGGAGGTGACAAGCAGACAGCAGAGCTTCAGCCAGGGAAATAGAGCCTTGCTCTCCAGCCCAATGGAACTGCTCTGCCCCAGGTGTTCCCAAAGACATCAGAGACCCTCCTCACGGCTAAATCCAGCCCCCCTTATGTAACACCTTACAAGGACCCAAAGCATTAAAACAGTTTCACTGCAAGCTTGTAATTAAACAAGGCACAGAACTATGTTTACGCTAGAATTAACATGCAATTATATTTAATATTATTTTTAAAACCATTTGAGATAAAAAACTGAATAAAGCCAGTTGACTAATGTTACTTACATTGCTTAAAGGCTTTCTGAATATCTGACATGAATAAAGCTTTTCAGGCACCTATTCAGGTTAATCTTATCTGTCTCTAACCCTTGGGATCCTCACCACCCAGGTCTAATGGGGAAAGCTTGCGGTCGTCACATGGTTTCTTTATCTTTTGGTCAGCCAAGGGCCACAAAGGTCAAAGAGCCACTCATGGAAAGGTACCCCAAGGTCAGCAAATGGAACAGGCAGTCATCTTAGCCTCAAAGGACTCTTTCAATTAAAACATTGAGGTCTTTGTTAAATCTATGTTAAACATCACATTGCAAATATACCATTCAAATAGTTCAATGAAATGATAATAATAAAAATGGTACAAGAAACTGTGTTTATTAATGTATCAATTAGAAGAGTTTAATACAACAAACAAATTAATAAATATTCAGATCAACAATTACATTTACAGTTACAGAACACTAGTCACAACTTTGCATCACTTTCCTTTTAAATTACTTTTATAAAAGAGTAAAATAATGTTTTATTTAAAATAAGCCATGGACACAAATGTACAAGTGCTTACTGCGTCCAGAACTGTAACTGCTGTCCCGGCGTGGGCCACGGGCGTGCTCCACGATCACTCTCTCCCCACACAGATCTTTCCCATTTAGCTCATAGACAGCATCATCAGCGTCTCGCAGATCATCAAACTCCACAAAGCCATACCTAGGGACATGGAGGGAAAAGGGATCACTGGGAAGGAACTGAAGCTGAGGTATCTGTGCTCAAAAGCAACTTGTGGTTTCCTGCAGAGCCCTGTGTGTATTGTCCTGCAGATGAAACTCCTGAGCATACCGGAGGGTTCAAAGCCTTGAGCCTTGAAAAACAACTAAAAAAAATGAAAACCATCTCAAAAATAGGGAGAGAAATAGAAAGGGCATGAAAACACATCTGCTGAACTGAACCTGAAGTCATTCTTCATCAACAAAATGATAAATCATGTGAGAATGTAATAACTGAATTCATTTATGTTAGCAAGACATTACTATCATGGTGTAATCTTTGATGAAATCAAGGGTGTTATCTATCTTTTTAAAGGTAGAAGTTAAAACCCCCAACTATTAGAGGTGAGCACTACCCCATACACGCCAAATAAACACAGAATCACAGTACTGTTCAGGTTGGAAAAGCCCTCCAAGATCAGGGAGTCTGACCATGATCTTAGAGAATGCCTTAGCCATCCCTGGAAGTGTCCAAGGCCAGGCTGGATGGGGCTTGGAGCAACCTGGGATAGTGGAAGGGGTCCCTGTCCACAGTACAGGGTGGAGCAGGATGGGCTTTGAGGTCCCCTCCCACTCAAACCACTTCTCTTTGGAAAGCAAACACTGATTTTGAACTGAGGTAGAGGAAAGGATGGAAGTTTGAAGCTTTGATCCGTGTTCCTCAATTCACTGCAGAAGTTACATTCCTCTGTCCTGCAGGTGTTGCATTAGGATAAAGCCTTGAATTCTTCAGAGCTGCCCAGAGTAATGCAGGCAGGTAAGTACAGTACAAGTTGCTTTTGTCTTAGAGGCATCACAAGTAGCTTTTAGTGTATTCAAAGAAGCAGGCTGAAAACTCCAATTTTCTGGTCACTTCATACATTCACTACACATAGAGAGCTGCGACTGACAGTGCAGCTCCAAGCACAAAAGAGTATGAAAACTAAGAGCACACAATTAAAAACTGCAATTTGAAATGGAGAATCCTACATGACACATGTTTTCATTTTCCCATTCTCCCCTTAATTGCTTTAAGCCATTGAATTTCAAGCTCAAATTACAATCAGTGAGCCCCAGCTAAGCTTTTAGAGCTCTGTGGTATCACTTTGCATTCCATTGTCCCACTCCAGCACTCCAGCTTTGCTGCTGAAACATCTAGTGGAGGATCCACCAAGGAGAAACCCCAGATTTCCAGAAACAACTTCAAGAATCTCTCCAGTCAAACACCATGCAGCAAGTCTCCACTGTTTCCTGAGCAATACCAAAACAAGCCATGGAGGAAGGCTCAGGAGAGCACAGCTCAGCCCAGGTCTTCCCAAGCACACTCACAAAACCTGACCACTCAAGTTCCATTTTTGACAAGGAATTTAACTGCAAACCTGTTAAAAGACTTCAGAATATAAAAACTAAAAAGACAATTAAATTCACTTAAAAGCAGGAAGACAAGTCCCTTTTCCATATCAACCACATAACCCAGCAGTTCCACACCTGTTAAGAAAGTTTAGTTGGCTCCCTCCCTCCACACCCAACATGTATGAAACAGAAATACTGAATTTGGGGTTACCTCAGCAACAGGAAAGCTGACTCCCACCAAACATTTCCAAGGATACACAGCAGGACTGGAAAACAGCAGCCTCAGATATTTCAGCTAATCTTCAATAACACCTGAGGCTGTGTGAGTTAAAACACTGACACATGAACATTTGTTTGCTTTAATAATGGATTTTATTCATCTTATAATCCTATTAAATGTCCACCTGCCAGCACAAGCAGCATTAAAACTTAATGAACCTCTTCCACTTTAATGCTCAAGGACTAAATTGTACAAGAAATTCCTCTTCTCCACTTTTGAGGTATACTTAATACCTGGCCCTCCTGATTATATAATGATAAAATCCATATTCCATTCAGCCTTCCTAAGGAAGACTTCTAGCTGGGTTTCTTGGAAAAAGCAAAGGCACCAGCACTCATGAGGGTTTGGGTCTTGGGGAAAAACCCACCAAAAATGGCAATTTGCTTTTTCTTCAAAAATCCACGCTTTAATGTCGCGGCTAAGCCCTGATGGAGCAGGATCCAACCCTTGGCCATGCAGTGAAGGCTCAGCTGGTGGAACAGCACAGGTGAGAACACAGAGGTACGGCAGGTTGGGTGGGGCAGAACATACCCCAGTCAGCCATGGGGCACTGGGAGCAGTGCTGCACCCCATACCCAAAACAGTGGTGTTCTTTCTGGGGAGTTATCTTGGGGTGCAGACTGGCTCACCCATGAGTGCCTGGGGCCTGGGGGGCCCCTCCGGGTGACACTCCCTCCCTGCAGGAGGCGAGACAGGACACAGATGAGCTGGCCCCTAAGAACAGAGGCGGGATTCAGCCGTCCTATCCCCCAGTTGTCACTGAAACCCAGGTGTCCCGCCTTCCAAGAAGAAGAAACCCACCCATCCGGGCCGGTCCCAAAGGGGCAGTGCAGGTGTTCTGCATCCACTCCAAAAAAACGGGAAGCCAACCATCCAGAGTCCCTCACCCCTACCCAAAGGAGAGTCCAGGCATCTGCATTCCTCTCCAACAGAGCCCCAGCCATCCTGCCTCCCCCAAAAAAGACCCAGACGTCATGTGTCCCCCAGACAAGAAGGGGAACATAGGCATCCTGCCCCACACCCCCAAAGAGAACCCGAGCATCCTGCTTCCCCCAAGGGCGTCTTGCTTGCCCCTCCAGTAGGGACCCAGGCATCCTGCTCCCTCCCACAGAAAAGGAGAAACCCAGACGTTCTGTGCCCTCCCCTCCAAAAAAAGAAGGAACTAAGCAAACTGCCCTTTCCCAATAAAAGCCCAGGCATCCTCTCCTCCGCAAAAAGCGGGGACCGAGCCGCCCTGTTCCTCCACCAATGGAAGTTCAAGCATCCTGCCCACTTCCCAAAAGAGAGCCCAACATGCCGCCTCAATAAAGGCCCAGGCTTCGCGTCCCCCCACCAACGGGGAGCCCAAGTTTCCTGGGCCTTTCATGCCCACCCAAAGGTGCCCCCAGCATTGCCCGGAGCGCCCCGGCAGCCTCTTCTCCTCCGGCCCAGTCAAGGGCCTCAGGCGGCTGGGCCTTCCCCTCGCGGCGGCCGGGCCGAGCCCGCGCTCACCCATTCTTGAGATCCACCTCGAGGATCTTGCCGTAGCCCTTGAAGAAGCGCTCCACGTCGCGCTCCCGGGCCTGGTAGCTGAGGCGGCCGATGTAGACCCGCGGCATCGCGGGGCCGGGGCTGCGCCCGGAGGGCGTGAGGGGCCCGCGGGCCGCGCGGCCGCCTGACGTCACCGCGGCGCGCGGGCAGCGACGCGGGGCAACGTCACCGCGGGCCACGCCCCCCGCGCGGGCTGGTCCTTAAAGGGGCACGGCGCTGTGTGGGGCCCAGCAGCTGCGGAGATGCGGGCCCAGTTCCTCATGGAGAGCCCGCATCGATCCCCCCTTTCCCACGTGTCTCATGTGCACAGCAGTGTGGGGTCCCCGTTGCCATGGTCAGCGGGTTTGTGGGGTCTGCCTTCCCATGGGGAGGATGGATCGATCCCGCCTGTCCCACATGCAGGGCACTAATGAGGACGCCGAGGTGCCTGTGAGGTCCTCTCTTCAGCAGGGGCCTGTAGAATGCCCCGGAAAGTGCCCTGTTCCCCAAATGCTGGATCCTGATGGGATGCCGAAGGCAGGCAGGGATGGGGGTCCCCCGTCCCCACACTTGGGGTGCCCAGGCGTCCTCCCATGGCATTCCCCATCCGTGCCAATACTCGGCTGTTCCTCATTCCCTCTGGTGAGCAGCTACATCCCTCTTGCTGAACTCTAAATGTCAGTTTTGGGGAATTTTATCCTTTTGGTTGAGACAGAGTCAGATGCCTAAATCACACCAAATCCCAACAGAGGCTCTTAGAACATTCCAGCATTAGCAGCCACCCCACAATCACCTTCACCTAATCAATTAATACAGTGTAGGTGCAGTAACAGCAGCTGAATTTCCAACCATGATCCTGCTCATTTAACAAGGAGAATTAAATTTATTTATTTATTCCTTCGTGCCCTGGTGTAGGAGTAGAGGTCGGAACATTTTGTGAAAGAGTTCTCTAAAGCATGTTGGGTTTTATTGCTGAGCCAAATAAACAATGGGGGATAAAAGCTTTGCATTAATTTTTCTGGTTTATGTCATGTTTAATAGTGCTTGTAACGATCTCTAAGTTCTTTCTTTGCTTTTTTTTCCCCCCACTTTATCCATTGATCAGGAAGCACAGAGGCACAGAACGGGGCTCTGCGTCCAATGCTGGCAGGGGGAAGGAAAATGCAAAATATTGGGAGATTTATTAGGTACGGAGGAGCAGAAGGGTAACACTGGCACAGAGTCTATCCTGAGGCACACCTGCTGTCTGCTAAGGAAGGTCACAGTGTGAGGGGATTTAGGGGGAATGAAATGGCTTCAACACATCCATTGAGTTGCCAGCATGGCAGTGGGGTTTAGTTTCAGAGAGTTCTGCTCTTCCAAGTGCACATTCAGTTGTACAGTGCTCCTTCCAACCCTGAGCAACATTCCTGCCCTGCTCATCTGCTTTTCTGGGACCCAGAAAATCCCTATCTTCCTGGTTTGTCCCTCCCCCACACTCTCCCTGGGCACAGGAATGACACTGCCATGCCCCAGTTTGTGGGCCATGTCCCAAGTGGCCTCCCTGGGCCCCCTAGGTCTTTGGTAGATGCAGAGGGGCCCTGCCAATTCATGCAGCACTGCAGGGTGAATCCTGGAAGAGCTTTCAGCTGACACAACCAGTCCCTCACAATTCCTCTGTCCACATATAGTCTACAGTCCTCCCACTGGGAGTGTGTTGGGAACTGGGCACAAGGTGGGAGAACCCCAGTGAGGTCCCTGCAGCAGGTTGTGAAGATTCTGAGGCAAAGCAATTTCAAGGAACCCAGCCCAAGGGAGGTTATTTCCATTGGAAGATGTGTTTGGGGAACATTTCCCCTATAATTCATCCTATGGAGCAGCACGGAGAGCCTGCTGGGATCCAAGAGCATCACCCAGGAACAGGGACGCTGAAGCAGCCCTGTGGATACCACACACCTGGGTTATTCCAGAGGAATTCCATACAGGACTTCTGCAAGTGGAAAACCTCAGGTCTGGGGCACTTGCATGCCCAATGCTGTCCCCTTCCCTATCCCTCACTGGGCATGGCTCCCAGGCGCACCGGGACACAGCACTGCCCTGTCAGGACATCCACATCCAAATACAGCTGGAATAAGCTCTGGGCTCAAACAGCTCTCTGGGAAATCAGGGTTTTGGGTTTATTTCTGCATCTCCTACCTCCTGCTGCCAGGAGACAGGTGTCATGCTGTGATGTCACTGTGATGGAACACAGGCTGGAGAATTTCCCAGGCAGCTGGGGCCACGGGACTCCGTCCTGCTGACTGCCAGGACCAGAAGCTGGTTGGAGGCAGCCAAGCTGTGGTAAAATAAGTCAAAATGGAGTTATCTTCACAGGAGACATCCTGTGCTTCTGACCTGGAGGTTCCAGCTTCGTGGGTGGCTTCAGCTTCTCCTGACCATCCCGGAAATGACATGGGACTATCTTGGAATGCTGCTGCTGGACCCTCTGCAGACAAAAATACTCCTGAACGTTTGCCTGATGAATTCTGGGACCCCAACATGAAATTTAGCTCCTTGGAGATCTCTGCTAGCACCAAACCTTTGGCTGACTCTTTCCTTGAGAAGCTCTGGGAGATCCTGAGCAGCCAGAGTTTCGAGTCGATCTGGTGGGGGAATGATGGGAACTGCATTGTCATTGGAGAAAAGCTCTTCAGGAAGGAAGTGCTGGGCAGGAGAGGGCCTCAGAAGATCTTTGAAATGGAGTCCATGAGAGGCTTCCTTCTCCAGCTCATGTTCCATGGATTCCGCAGAATGGAAGGGGATTCTCCCCTGCTGACCTCCATGGAGGAGCTCCGTGCAATAGCAGCAGCTGGGTCTGCACTGGGAAAGGTACGTCAGCTTCTCCCGACTCAGAGATCCCTTGGGACACTCAGAGGTTCAAGTTCAGCTAAAATGAGCCTAGACAAGGCTGGATGGAAGCAAACAGCTTCATTTTGTTGTGGGGTCAGTTACTCTGGACATGCTGAGTGGCCTGAAAACTAGTGGGCTTTGGGTTTCTTCAGCAGTTTTCTGGCTTTTGAAAACCCTACACTTCTCTGCTCCCAATGCTTAAAATGTGAAGGTGGTTGTGACTTAACAAAGCTCTGTCCTAACACTTTTCTTAGCCAAAGCCTGAGATGTGAAATGCCAGGTTTTTTTAAACTTCCATTTCCCCTTTCTTGTGCCAGTTCCTGGCTCTCTCTCGGATTTCTTCCTCCTCCTCCCAGCAAACAACCTTCCTTTGCCTTTTGCAGCTGCTGTTCTACTCCAACCCCTTTTTCACGAGGGATGACCCACCCCGTGTCCGGAGGAGTGTGCAGGGTGCTGGGGAAAGCACACACCTCCAGGCTGTGCCCTCTCCAGGCATTGAGATCCTGGCAAAGCTGCCAAGGAAAAGGTGTGATGCTCAGCCGGCGGCACGAGCGGAGGAGGAGGATGAGGACACCCAGACATCTACGAGTTGCACAATGCTCGGGCCACTAGCAGCCACAAGGCCCCAGGCAGGTCATACGGGGCCCTCTCCATGCAAACGGACCTGCAGACACAGCCCCACCGGCCCCCAGCAGGCAGCTCCTGCTCCAGCCGCAGCTCCTCTGCCTGACACCACCCATCCTGCCCCACATGGGCCCCTCTCACTCGAGGCACTGCCCACTCCCTGCTCTTGGCAGCCAAATCCAGGTGCTATGCAGGTGCCTGGGGCTGCACTGCCCCCACCCTGCCCTCTGTGGTTTGGGGTGGCCACGCTGGGGCCGGGGCCAGGGCCAGTGGCCAGCCATGCTCTGGCTCATGGCCACTGCCCCACCTGCAGCTGCACAGTCAGTGCTGCCAGACCTTGGCCAGAGCTGGACTGGGTAGAGCAGGGACCATAGGGAGCCTGTGGGGTCATAGAGGTAGAAGAACAGCACAGAAGGAAGCAAGAACACATTGTTGGTTGTTCTCAGTAATAAATCTTTTCACATTGCTCTGCAGTGTCCTGGTCACTGTCCCACACCGAGGCAGGAGGGCCTTCAGGGACACTGAGGATCTGGCTCCAGCCTTTCATGGCCAAAGGCTCTGGCCCTGGCAGTGCCCTTGGCAAAACCCAGCCAGGGGTGACCCAGGGCACCTCCAGGAGCTGCTGCAGCACCTAGGGCCACTCCAACCACAGCACTCCTCAGCATTTGGCAGTCCATGTCCCTTCCTCCTCCTACCTGGAGCAGGCCTGGAGGTAGTGGGGCTGCAGGGAGATGACCTGGGCTTCCCTGACCATATCACATTCCAGTTGGGATAACTACAGACCTGTCAGCCCCAAAAGCACATGTGAGGGGGAACTGCTGCTCTTTTCACACCCTCAGCTGAGCAAGCCATAATTTGGGCTCCCAGACTCCCCCCACCCACAGTGAGATGCAGCCTCCCTCCAGGAACACTTCCACACAAAGCTGCAAAGGCTTTTAAAGCTTTCAGTGGGCACCCAAAATGTGAAAAACAAAGGAAAAAATAAATTCAATGAATCTGGAGAGTCTTTCCCCCCCCCTCAAGTATGTGGAACAGGACAGGGCTCCAGGAGCTGCAGGTCAGAGGAGGAGAATCTGCTTGGAGGACACAAAGGGCTTCATGGAGGCCTCCAGTGCTGCCCTGTAGTCCTGAAGTGGGACCTCAGTGCAGGCTGGTGCTGTGAGCTGGTCCCTGCGGATGAGCTGGCACAGGGTGTCCATCATTGCAGCCACAGCCTCCTGGTCTGCATGGGAAGGAGAGAGCTCTCATTATGCCATGCAGGGCCATCCACCCCACCTGGGAACACCTGCCCAAGGCCATACAGGGTCCCTGGGTGTGACGTGCTCCCAGCTCAGGCATGTGGGATGAGGGAAGAGCCCCCAGCATGGTCCCTGCCTGAGCCCAGCACCAGTGTCTCAGTGCCCTGGTGATACCTCAGGTTTTAGCTTTCATATTCTGATTTCATTTTCCAGATTCTGTACTGCATTAGTATATAATTCTGAACTTCATATAAAGTGTGAGCAAGTTCTCTTCACAGTTTAGTTAGACAAAACAATCCTTTTCGAGCCCAAGAACCAAAGACACCATCCCAGCTTAAGTCCGCAAATAATATAAACAACAGCGAATTGAGGAGAGCAATTTGGGAGAATGGGACTGCATAACCTGGAGCTGTAATTGGACAATTAACTCCAATATGGAAATGGACCAAACTTATAAAAGTGTGACCTGTGGTCCATCGTGTAACCTCAGCTGAGCTCCTGTACTGCTTAAGGTGAATCCTTTGAAGGCTTTTAAGTAAATATTTATCTATTCCTTTCACACTGTCTAGCCTGTGTTCCAGGTAGCCTCTCAAGGCATCACTGGGACAAGGAGAGATAGCTCCATGAGTGGGAGTGAGGACGGTACTGGGGGGGGTTTGGCTGTGCTCCCACACCTGGCACAGGGACAGCTCCTCAGAACCCCAGCTCAGGTCTCTCAGCCCCCCTGGCTCAGTTCCCACAGCCCCCCAGCTCAGGTCCCTCAGCCCCCTGGCTCACCCTGTGCGTGGTCCTTCCGCCACTGCGTCATCCAGAACCCGCGGAGCCGCACGTCCCGAAAGATGAAGGTGCTCTGTGGAGAGGGAATGTGTAACACCTGTGGGACCTCCTGGTACCCAGTGACACTCCTATGTCCCCTTGTGCATCCCATGTCCCCTCACACAGGCAGTGACACACGTGTGTCCCCTCCCAGCATGACAGTGGTGGAAAGCGGCAGTAAGGCCCCTCGTTAGAGCTCCCATTTATCAGCCAGGGATGCAGAGAGGCGACTCTGAACTGTGGAGTCAGGGCAGGTGTGATGCTCAGCATCTGCGAGGTCATTTCCCCACTGGAATTTCTAGGCAGCCCAAATCCTCCATATAAAAGGCCAAGAGCCCAGCAGTGAGATGCAGCTTGTCCTGTGATGGACCCCGTTAGGCAAATGACAAAGGCTGTAGGGTCTCAATCAGCAGCTGGGGAGAGCCAGGTGCCCACAGTACCAAGGGGATGGGGACACGCAGTGGAGCACAGAGGACTAAGGAGGGGCATCCCCAGTACTCACCACAGGCACCATCACAGGCTGCTTTGCCATCCCCCCATAGGTGACCATGGTCCCCTTGGGCCTGGAGCAGGAAAGAAGTATTGGGTTAGGTGGTCCCAAAAGTGCAGCTCTGAGTTACCACCTCCTCCTCTGCCATCTCCAGCTCCTCTGGGGCTGTCCTTCCACCCAGGGCTCCCCAGTTACCCCTCAGATTCTACTTTCCAGGCTTTCCTATTGCTTCTGTGCACTGTTTGCTGATTTTGCAGCTCAGTACATTAGTTACACCTTGCCAGGACCTGGAGGACCTTCACAACTGGGCCCCAGCTGCCCCCAGCCACCAGCAGCGTGAGACTTTAAATCACTGTTGTTATTCAAAACCACTTTTCCATTCATATTCCCCCTCCAAAAGTTCAACAGACTCCAGAGCAGGACCCTCAATTGCCAGTTTCTGCCTCCAAGCTTGTGCCCAAGCCACCACCCAGCCAAACTTACTGCAGATGCCGCAGCATCTCTGTGGTGCTTTTGCCTCCGACGCAGTTCAGGGCGAGCCGGGGCCTTGGGATGCTCTGCAAGGGTTTATGACAAAGGTTCCCAAATTCAATGGCTCCTTTAGGGATGGGAGCACTGTTCTTGACAAAGCATCTTCATTAACCTCAACATTTACCTGAGGGCTGCTGAGAGTTATGGAACTAAAATCTGTCAGAATCAAGGAACATTCCAATTCCCTGCCATGTGCAGAAGACACCTTCAGCTAGACCAGGCTGCTTCAAGCCCAATCTGATTGGAACCAAAATCTGTGATCCTTCCCTTGTGACAGCAGCAAAATCCCTCCACTCCTGAGGCTAAATCCTGATCTGGAGAGGAATTTGTCCTTCTCACCATCCCTGCATTTCTCCCCAGTACTGAATAGCAGTGACCACCCTGGACCATCTCTCCAGTGGGATCAGCATTGAGGTACCTTAAATATATCTTTCATCTCTGGCTTTCTCAGCATCTCCTCCGTGATGACGTGGTCAGCACCCAGGGCCATCAGCCTCTCCACCAGCTTTGGGAGATCAGGTCTGGGGAGGAAGAGACAAGATTAAAAAAGAGGACTAGAAGAGCCAGGAAGCAGAGTTTCACCTTCTCCTTCCTTCTGCTCCGGTGTTGAGAGGGGACAAAAGGGAAGAGGCTGGAGGACAACTTGGAGGCACAAACAGGAGAAAATCCTGGGTTGGATGGGCAGGATGAGCAGATCCAGCTCCCAAACTTGCTCCTCCCCAGGGGACCTACCTGTCTCTCACCACGTTGATGGTCTTGATGCCAGAGGCCCTGGCAATCTGGATGACGGCCTGCCCCACACCACTGTTGGCAC
The DNA here is from genome assembly GCA_009812075.1 of Sialia sialis. Classification (NCBI taxonomy): domain Eukaryota; kingdom Metazoa; phylum Chordata; class Aves; order Passeriformes; family Turdidae; genus Sialia; species Sialia sialis. The sequence goes on along the minus strand of VRYO01001760.1, from coordinate 6,532,427 downwards.
CGTTCTGGATGACAGAGTCACCTGGAGGTGAATAAACCCAGATTCCCACTGCAGAGGCAGCCAGGAAATCCACGTGGAGTTGCTCCCTCATGGCAGGACCATACCAGGCACCAGGCTCTCAAAGTCGGCCAGCATACGGAACGCTGTGCACGGGTTGACGCTCAGAGTGGCAGCACAGAGCACTGAGATGTCACTGGGCACCTTCAGCAGCATCTCCTCGGGGAACACTCCCTGTGTCCGCCACGTCCCTGGGCATGGCAGTACCACGGGCACAGCCACACGGGGGGGAAGCAAAGGAAAACCATCAGCTCATAGTGTAGCCTAGATGCCGGCAGCATTACACACCAGAACCAGCTACACCCTGGAGAGGGAATTATGGAACAGGTTCCCATATGGGTAGAGTGAGAATGCTCCAAGAGGCAAGGAGTGGATTCCTCACTGCCTGCCAAGATTTATCACCCAGCAAAGCCTAATCATTTCCCAGAGGCATAATGGGACTGGGGTTCCCTGGCCATGTGTGCTGAGATAATGGAAATACTCTCTATCCTATGGATGAGCCCATATATTCCAAGCCAATTTAGTCAGCTTTACTCCCTCTACGCTTATATCCAATTTAACCTTCTATCATCTATTTACAGCATTTTATGGTTTAAAATACCCCATTTGGCTCTTAACTCCATCGTTTTCTTTCTCTCATTTAGCAAAAAGCTTTTTAAGAAGAAATAGACAAAGAACAAGCTGTGACACTAAACCACAACCAGCAAATATCGGGCCATTGGCATTTTGGAGGAGCATGGGAGACATTTGTTGGGAAATAAACTCCCACACTTTCCCAGTGAAGCATTATTAAAGAGAAAACTACAGTGAGAGGCCACCAAGAGCTTGCCGGTGTGGAATGTTTTATCCCAGTTCTTTAAGAGAGTTCTAAGCTGATGGGACAAAACCTGGTTGTTTCCAGAGAAACACAGATTGCTGCAATGCTTTATAATTGCACAGACATCCCATAAAGGGTCTATGCTACAGGAAGGATGATTATTGCTAACATTATTGCTAAGTTTGGCACAAGCAATGGCATTGCCACTGCTCCTATTCCAGGTGTTCTAGAGTGCATACTGTCTTGTGCACAGGAGCCTCTGCCCTGGGGACCCTCATTCTTCCCGAGAGCTTTCCTGTGTCTGTGAAGGATGGCCACCATGACTTGCTGGGGAGCAGGAACTGAGCTTGCTTTAAAAAAATATATATTAAAAATAAAACTACAATATCAATAAATTAAAAATAAAAACAGGTGGTGAAAATAAACCAAGATACAAACATGTAAGAAATAACTCCATCAGTTATCCCAACTGTCTCACTATGATTGGTCTCATATGGCACTAAATGGGTTCCAACTCCTGCTTCCCATGCCCAGCATTCCTTATGGAGCTTTGTTCCCCATTTTGAGTCCCATCCCATCAGGTGTAATTGCTGTAAAATGGATGGGCTCATGGCTCTGTCCACACCCTACAAAAATGGTGCTTTGGAGATCTGTGCTTTTGCTCTGGAGCCCCCAAAATCCCCACAGCAGCTCACAGAGGATCACAACCATGGGTTTGCTCTCTGGGCAAGCCTGGGCATCTCCCAGGGGTTTCTAGCCCAAAAATCCCCTGGGAAGATGCTCTGCAGGTGGGGGGTGAGTGAGGACCCAGCAGTGCTGAGGATAAACTCACCGAGTCCGGCGTCTGCAGGGATGACCCAGTCCCCAGGTTTCAGAGCTGTCACACGGCGCCCAGCCTCCAGCACCTCCCCAACACCTTCATTCCCTCCCACGGCCGGCAGTGGTGACAGAAGAGGGTAGGTCCCTGTAGGGAAGCTGGAGGTGAGCTGGAGATGCCCTCATACCCCAATGTCACTGCGTCAGGAGCCATCTCTGAACCCTCCCAGACAGGAGCTGGGTTTGATGATCCTTATGAGTCCCTTCCAACTCGGAGCATCCTGCAAGAACTAATGTGCAAAGTATTAATCCAGCACATTACCCTGGATCATGTTGATGTCGGCGGGATTGATGGGGGCTGCCAACATCTTGACGTGGACATCACAGTCCCCCAACTTGGGCATTTCCAGATCCTTCAGTCTAAACAGGGAGACACAAAAGAAAAGAGCATTAACACCAGTTTGGTGATGTCTTCTGTGCTGTGGCTGAAGCTGGAGGGTGCCTATAACACCTACACACCCCACCTAAATCAACAGCACCGTATGTCCCATCCCATTAAAAAATCAGATTTATGTTAGACAGAAGAACAGATTTTTGGAGTCATCCAAAACAATCCTGTACCACCAATCCCAGTGATGCTCACTAAACTTAAACTCAGCAGGTTGCACAAAAAAGCCGTGGTTTTGGCTAGGGATTTTACGGCTTGTCCTGCCTTGCTCAAGCATGACGGGAACCTGTGATATTTCTGGAAATCTGTGAAAAAGGAGAAGACATGAAGCACAAAGCAAGACCCGTCTTGCACAAGCAATGGCGTGATAACAGCAAATCTGAGGAAGTGGCAGTGGTCACAAGCACCATTGCACAACTAAATGATCATTTGGAAAAGCAACGGTCTTTCTCCAAAAAAACCAGGGGATTGGTGTCTGACTGCACCTGGATAATGTATCAGCATGAACTGAGCGGGTTCAAGAGAAGGAGCAAGACCTAAAAGTCTCCTCTCTTGGGAAAAAAACCTAAACTCCACTATGACTTTGTCTTTTCCAGGATTTTTAATACTGAGCATCAGCAGCTGTCCCAACAAATGCTTGTGATGCTGTGTTCGTTCCTAAACTGGGATCTCAAAGAGAAGCCCCATCAATGGGGTGCAACCCAGGATGAAGTTGGGGCAGCGCGATGCTGGGGCCTGGACCTCCCTGTTGTACCCCAAGTTAAGCAAGAATGGGCTTTTTGAGAAAAACACAAGGTTTAAGGCAAATACAAGGAGCAGCAGCAGGAGGGTGGGGGACATGGAAGCATCATCCTCAGCATCCACCTGTGAGACCATGGCACCAGGAAAACATCAGGGCATCCCAGGGTCCTCCTGTCCCCCTTTGTGTTCAGGGGTCCCACAGGGAGCTGCACCCCATCCCCACCCCAAGTCCTGATCCCCCTGCACTGCACCCCCGAAGCAGCCCTGCAGCACCCCAAAACCTCACCTGCACCCCCACCCCTTTCTGCAGCCCTGTGCCAGCCCCCGCTCCAGATCTCTGACCAGCTGCGTTCCCCCCAGCCTTGGCCCTACACCTGCACCCCCACCCTGAAACGCCCCCCCAAATTCACCCCCACCCCATTCCTGCACGCTCCTGCAATGCACCCCATGTCTCCCCCTTACTGCACGACGGCTGCAGGCTCCCCGTGCCGCTCATAGAGCAGCCCGAGCGGAGCGGTCCCCGCCGGGGCCGATCGCGCTCGCACCGGAGGGGCCCGAACCAGGGGGCTCAGCACCCGGGGGATCCGCGCCCCGCGCAGCACCCGCTCCGCCGCCCGCTGCATTCCGCCCCGCTCGGCTGTGCCCGACCCCGCTCGGCTGAACTCGGCCCCGCTCGGCTGAACTCGGCCCCGCTCGGCTGAACTCGGCACTTGTCGGCGCTCCTCGGCTGAGCCCGGCGCTGCCGCCGGTGACGCTCAGCTTGGCCCCGCCCTACAGATGTCGCCGTTAAGGCGGCCCGGCCGGGCGTGCGCTGAGTGGAGCTTGGTGGCTGAGCTGGGGCGCACTCTCTGGGCCCGGATTTGACTTCCTTACTGGGACCTACTGAGCCGGGACTCACTGGCTGAGCCGGGACTCGGACTCGCAAAGCGGGGACTCGGTGAGCCGGGACTCACAGAGCGGGGCACTCAGCGGAGCCCCGCTTGCCGCTGGTTTGTCCTCAAAGCGCTCTGAAATTATTAACTGTGTCCGTGTCGGCGCAGCCAAGCTCTCTGTGCGATGGGCACCGAAGCATCTTGGTCCACGTGGTCACTGGATCATGGAATCATTTAGATTGGAAAATGCCTCCAGGATCATCATTATGAGACACCCTGTCCCTGGAAGTGTCCAGGGGCAGGTTGGACGCGGCTTGGAGCACCCCGGCATAGTGCAAGGTGTCCCTGCCTATGGCAGGGATGGAATGAGATGAGTTTTAAGGTCCCTTCCATCCCAAACCATTCCATGAGTTTATGATTTTGGGGAGAAAAGTCCCTTTTCTCTGCTTTATTACCCAGTGCCTTCCAGCTGCCCTGGCCAGGATGGACATAGTTCCAGCAGGGAGAGCTGCTGGGAAGTGTTGATCAGATGATTATTTAAAATAACAGATGCCTGACACAAGCGGTGAGGAAAAAAATTCCTGATAGTAGTTTAATTAAATGTTTTGTATAGTCATATTGAAGGAAAGGTCTCATTTAGTCTTCCAATTAAAACTGATTAGATTAGAGGGGGAAAAGAGAAATGGAGCCTCCTGCCTTCCTGACAGACCTGTCACAGAGAACAGTAGGACTTAAAAATTATTTCTTCTCTCACTGGGATTGGACTTCTCCATCTGGTTGCTGGGAGCAGCTCTATAAATCCTGGTTTGTCCAGCAACTAGTAGATTCCTTCATTAAGACCATCCCTCCCTGTTCCAGCCCTGGAGTTTACTGGTCCCTGTGGCCTGGAGCACCTGGGGTGGATGAGAATCCCTCAGGGAGCTCCAACATGAACCTGTGGCCAGGCCCTGCCCCTCCCAGACTTTGGCTCCCGCAGTTTAGGGGGCCAGTTCTATCCCCACTCTACAGTGTTGGGGTTCAAAGGCCACCAGCATCACCCTGAAATCCAAATGCTTCCCCTGACTGCTCACTCCATCCTATTCTCAAGCATGTGGTATTTTATCCCCATAGAATTGCTTTGGAAAGGATTGATATTCAAGGGAGGAGCTGCTTGGTTTGGTCCCACAGATTCCTCCTGGATCCTCACAGATCTTCCCAACACTGTTCCCATTCCAGTGACCCAGTGCAGACAGACCTGGTGGGCACTGAAACAAGGCCAGGTGCTCAGAGCAGGCTCCTTTCTGGCTCAGGTGACTCATCCCAAGGCTGTCACGATCCTAAATAAAAAAAAAAAGAAATAAATTAGTCAAGCTGCTTCACAATTCACTTTTTTTTTTTTTTTTTAATACAGAAGGAAAGCAACATATTCTTTGGGGTATGAATTCATGTAGATTCAGGTTCAAGATGAAGGAAAAGTTCAGATTTGGAAAAAACTCTCTTCCAAAGTGCTGGTGAAAGGTTTTCTGCCTTTTCTGGGGTATGATTTGCTTTTGGGGGCGCGTCAGATAGCTCAGGGGTGTTCCTACCAGAGCCTCTGTGACAGCATGGGGGAGCGAGAGCGAAAACCTTTCTCACCAACTTCTTCAGTTTGCAAAGGAGTGTTGAGGCCACTTGCAGGTGGATGTAAAAATCTCCCATGTGATGGCACCGCAAGGACAGCAGAGTCAGAGGACAAAACAGCCTTTTCCCACCTGGTTGGTTTGGTGTGATCCTAGACACGTTCAGGTCCTGGCAGCAGCTTCACCTCCGGGCAGGAAGGGGCCTCCCCGGCTGCCTCCAGCATGGCTGGGCATTTCAATCAGCATTTTAATCTAATCACAGCAATAAAATAATGAGATTTTAATAACCTCAGAACCTGCAGCTTTCCAAGGGTGCCAGGAGTGCCTCAGATATTTTGTGTTGGTGAGGGCACACGAGCAATCCATGGTGGAGGACACTGGTGGTGTCCATGCCCTGCCCCACATGGCAAAGGGTTAATCACTAATTACAGCAGCCAAATGACAGGCTTTTCCATCCCCTTACAAACCTGTGCACCCACAAATCAGGGCTGCAGACGATTTATGATTATTTTGTTAGTGTTTCTCCTGTAACAAGCACAATTTCCTGGTGATTAATGACACTTCATATACTGGAATTGCACTTTTTTATGGAAGTGTTGCATAAAAATCCACTTTGCAGTTGAGGGTTTAGGAGTGGGTGGGCAGAGGAAGAAGAGGAGATAATTCCTCATCTGGAATCTGAGGGATGGAGTGATGTCCTCTGCTCCCCTCTGCTTTAACCCTTGTTATTGTTAATGAGGTCTGATTTATCATATTATCATCATTTATACAAGTCATTGATTAATTGGAGTTGTTTACACTTGGGCATAGCTGGAAGGCAAAGGTGCTGCCAATAAGTTGGGTTTGTTCCTGCAGATTTGAAGGGATGCAGGGTGGGAACAAGCACCTTTGTGACACCAGGGTGACATTTGCTGCCATTTCTTCCCTAAATCCTGTTGAGGACAGAGATTTTTCTCTCCTGGTTTAGGAGGAGTTGAGCCCAGAAGGTTCAGCCTGACCCTAGGAGCCCTGTGGGCTGTGCTGCCTCCAGCTCTCTCACTGCTTAATCAAGCTAATGTGGAATTATTAATTAACTGCTTATAACATTGATACGCCTTTTAATTAAAGGCAATAAGAATGGATTGCCTTTTTGGTGGAGAAAATGGAAGATGTGTCTGCTTTGCTTAGGAAAATATAAGAAAGCTGAGGCTGGAGAGATTTCTGGGAAGGGTTTCTGGGATGGGAATTTGGTGTTACAACTCAGTGGCCATCCCAGGGCAGCCAGATGTGGTCCAAGCCCTGCTGGATCCCCTGGACATCAGGTCAGGAGGTTGGGCTGGGATCTCAGGGCTGGGATGCTCAGAATCCCCCATGAGGGGGATCCTGGGGCATCCTGGCCCCTGAGCACTGAGCTCCCATATCCCTGGACCCTTCTCCCTTCTCCCAATCACTGCAGCCACCATCCTGTGTCCATTGCAGGCTCCTGGGGCCAGTCCTTCCCCACCTCCTGCATTTTGTAGTGCTTGAGAACAGCTCAGCTGTTTATTTTCCCATTTTGAGCCTCATTCCCCCCAAACCCAGCAGTACTGGCAGAGCCCCATTGCTTTGACATCAACTGCTTTTCATTAGACATGCCTGAATCTTTAAATGGAAAACACATTGTCCTTAAAGACCGTCTTTACATAATCCTTGGTTTATCCCTGAATCCCTCATTTAACATCTCTGATGGAGCTGGACAATCCCATAAACTATTGAATTCTTCACCTCAAAACATGTGCCTGATGCTGCTCCTGGCTCCACATGGGGATGAGGGCAGTGGGATGGCATACCCACAGAGGTTTTATTTTTTAAGCACACTGATGGCTGTTTCTTGCCTCTCTGATTTTTTTTAAATCTCCCTTTAAATTGTTTCATTGTCTGATAATTAAGAAAAAATGTATAGGAAGAAACACAACACTTGAATGGAGAATTGATGAGTTCTGATCCTCTGCCAAGGAGATGAACAAGGCAGATTCAGCTCCAGCCGTAAATTAAGAAGGAGAGGGAGATGCTGAGAGGATCCAGCTGTGCTGGGCCATCGTCCTTGCTTGCTCCTTGTTTTTCCCATCACGGCTTTTTACCGTGCCATCAATATTCAAGTTGTGCAGTGGAGCTGGTCCATCTCTGGGCTTTCAGGGGTTATTGATGCAAAAATCATCCTCTTCAGGATGATTGGGACAGTGCAGGAGCTGGTCCTGAGGGTTGGTGTTTAGGAGGTGACACAGAACTGAGGTGTGATGTCCACTGAGCACCACCCAGCTGGATGAGGAAAGGCACGGCCGGGATGGGGAGGGGAGATGCTGGTTTGGGGTAGATGCTTCTTTTGGGCCCCATGTTGCCACAGTGGCACCTGGAGGCATCATCCTAAGTGGCTTGGCAGGGAAGATCTCTTGAAACAACTTGAAAAGTTTCTCAGGTGAAGAAAGACACCAAATTGGTGTCTTTTATCCTCTTAAAACTGTATTTTAACTTCTCTTTTTCCCTTCTGTTGTCTGCAGACCTGAAATTTTCCCAGCATTGCAGGAAATTGTAAGCATAAACAACTATTTGGGAAAAGAACTGATGGATGTCTGGGTTCTGTCTGTTCCAGAGCTGGTTGGTTTTGTTTGTTCCTGTGAAATGCCCGATGAATTCTCTTTGTCACAAAGAACCCAGCACATCCTTTCCCCAATGGGGTTTGGAAAACCACCAAAGCAGAGCTGCTGATGCTTGGAAGAGGGTAAACAAGAGAGAGGAGAGCTGACACTTCCCCTGTACATAAAATTGAACAAAATAAACCCAAACCCTTTACCCAAGATGCAAAACCAAATTAAAAACTATAATAAATGACTGTTGGATATGATACCGTTCCCTCCTTTCCTTGCGGTCGGATTTTAAACAGAGTTGGTTGCACACCTGGCTCTGTGCTTAGGCTCCAGCCTGTCAGCACTGAGACACGATTATGAGAAATTTGAGCAATAGCCAAACCTCAGGTCTGAAAATAAATGACACTTGTGATTTTGGATGTGACCAGAGACACAAAATGCCTCGGCTGATTTACATCCCCCCTCAAAAAACCTCCATCTTGAGGCAATATCAAAGGAGCAGCACAAAGGGTTTTGGTGTAGAACTGCTTGGGTTCAATGCCTTAGTTGGTTTTTAATCAAGGTCACTTTCTTGTGAGGTTTAGGGATGGGCAAATCCATGCAGCTGGAATTGCAGCTGAGCTGGGTGAAGTGCTGAGCAGATGGACAGACGGATGATGCACGGTACTGTGGAATATTTTGGGGTTAAAAGCAGTTTCTGAAAATTCCAGGAGGATTTATAATGCTCCCAGACAGCTCCAAAAGCAGGGGAGGGACTAAAATGGACCCTTGTGTCCCCAGTAATGTGATTTTTATCTGTTTTACATGACAATTCCAGGGTAGGCATCACAGGGTAATGCAGAGCTATTTTTGTATTTCCACCCTGCTCTCACAGAGGTCTCTCCAGGAATAAAAAAAAAATGAGACAAAAGTGACCTGAAAGGAGATAAATAAGCCCAAAACAAGGTGAATGGAGGAAACATGTAGGCTTTTCCTGCATGGGTGGCCAGGAAGTAGCTGTGGCTCCAGGTGCTGTGGGTGCATCTCCAGGAGCAGCACAGCATGCCCAGGTGTGACACTGTTAGCACCGATGTCCCCGTGCCTGTCACACTCCAGAGAGGACAGAAATGGGAGGGTTTAGTGGGGTAGCAGAGGGGGAACAAGCAGAGTCCTAATCACTGTTGGGATTTAAAATTCTGCAGTGGAGCTGCTGCCTTGGGCCGTTCCTTGCAGCCCAGGAGGGAGGCCCTGGGGGTTTGCACCTCTCTAAGGAAATCCCTGCAAATCCCCACGGGAGGAGTTGGTGGCACAGGGAGGTCAGTCAGTCAGCCCACCCAGGGGCTCCTGGCTGCCTCAGGAACATCTCCCACAGGGGCTGGGCTGGATATTCCACCTGCAGATCTGGGGACATTGCATGGAGCTCTTGGGAAATGCAGGGACAGCTTGAGACAGTTCTGTCTGAGATGAAAAGCAAAGTTTCTCCTTGGAATAAGTGAGCAAACAGCAGTTTGCTGGATGCAAGTGGTCCGAGGATTCACACACGTGGGACATGCGTGAAGTTATGCCACCGAGCACTCAAAAAATGTTGGAGCAGCACCAGGGTGAGGATTTAGCTCTGGGTGTTGGCACTGATCCTTGAGCTTCCCAATTCCTCATGGAGAAACCCCAGAGCCCTTTGAACCCAAACCAAGAGGTGGATTGGCAAAGGGTTGGGTCTTAAATGACATCTCCTAACACCTTCTAACGTCTTCTAACATTTTCCTGACTATTTCCCCTGGGAACTTTTGTTCATTCGTTGCATCGAACAGGAATAGGGAGTTTTATTTGGATGAAGGCACAGAAGTTATTTCATCCTTTCAGGCTGTGATAACTCATCTAATAGCCCTATTACATCCGGCCACAGCACCGCGGCGGGCGTCTGACCGCTTGGGGCTGGACAGACAGGGAGGAGAACAGCAGAATGAGATAATCTATTTTGTCTGTTAAGAAAGAAAAAGGATTTTTGGCATTAGCAAAAGGCAGGTGATTTGAGAAAATAGCAGAGTTGTTAGAAAGGGTTGGATGGGGGTGTGATAGATGGAGGTAAGAAAAAGGGGGATATGAGTGGAACAGGAAGAGAGACTGGAGTAAAAGGAAAAGGAGGGAAAAAAAACAGAAGGCAAAAATTTTTGGGGGATAAAATTGCTTAAAATTCAGTGTGGGATGTTGTGTCCCAGCAGCTCTGCAAGAGCTGTTTGCTGCAAGGAAGGCACTGCTGGGAGCGATGCTGGGGAGGGAGTAATGGGCTCTGTGTTCTGGGGGTTTAATGGGGAAAAATGAGGAATTACTGTGCTGGCAGCAAAAGGCAGTGAAATGAGTCAAAAATTAAAAGGTGTTGGTGTGGTCAATGTGGAGATGCTCACCCAGTGGTTTGGGGGGGACCAGTGGATGCTGCAGCTCCATCCCTGGGCTCCAGGATAAGGGTTCAGGGCAGCCCCTCTCCCTCAATCTGCCATTTTACAGAGATATCTGGGAGCAAAATAATCCTACTGAAAGTACTGCTGGCTCCTAAGAGATTCAAAGCCCCAAAAAATCCAAGTTCCTTACCCCCAACCCAAGAGAAGCCATATGATGTGGCCACACTGGCTGTGCTTCAGCCTGCTGTCACTGAGCACCCCAGAGCTGAAAACATTTCTCCCTCGAGTGGGAGGGATGGTTGCAGTGGAGACCATTTGCAATCACAGCAAGGCCTATATTTTTCCTGCAAATGACTGTACTTGAAGAGTGATTACTTCATTTTAGCTCGACTGCTCCTGCAAGACACTTGGGGGCTGATGGCACAGGGAGACAGGGCAGGGGACTGCAGGCTCATCCTGCCAGTGCTCAGGATGGGAGGAGAGGCTTGAGAAGGGTTAAGGGAAAGGATTTGCACCCCAGGAATGGGATGACCTTGGTCCTGATGGGTTGTCACTGGCTCCATCGCTGCAGCTGCATGGGGCAGCGCTGTCTGCCCAACCATCCTTCCTTCCTCACTGCTTCCCTCTGTCCCTCCTTTCTTCCGTGGGTGCAGGATTAGTCCCAGGCCACTCATGATGGGTGCCGTGACACCTCCAAACACATCCTGTGTCTCTGTCTGCATCCCTGGCCCAGTCAGTGCCAGGCAGGACTCTCCCAGCTCGGGGAAGCGGTGATAGGTCCTTGGCCAAAGTTTCCCCTCTTTCAGCTTTGTTGGGTTGGTGGGATTTCAGCTGGATGTGCTGGAGGGGCAAATGTCTGTAACTGTCCTCATGCAGAGCCCTGGGGACAATTCCTGCTTGTCCCCAAACCTAGTGGCAACATGAATGCACACCCTGCATGCATTCTTCAATGCATCCCTCCCCATACCCGGATCCATCATCCCAGGAGGCTCCTCCAAGCCCCTTCCCCAGGGGAGGAGCCCCCGGGAGGTGCCGCTCACCCACACTGTGCTGCTCTGGGCCAGTGCCAGCCCTTTGTAGCGACAAGGAGCCTTTGTAGAGCTCCGGTGTCCATCCTGCTCCATTCATGTGGCACTCGTGCTGTGACCCCTGTGTGCAACAGGTCTTGAGTGCATTCATGATCCCACGGGGAAGCACAGGAGTGTCACCAGATGAATCCCAGGGCTCACCTGAGGAGGTGGCACGGTTGAGCTGTGGAGTTGGAGCAGGATGGTGACCCACAGGGAATGGGGAACAGTTCTGTTGTGATACACTGGCTGCAACAAAACACCCTTTTTACTGTTTTGTGAAGTGATTGGTTTGGAAATACAATTTGGGGATTTAAAAGGTGGTGGAAAGCACAGGAAAGTGCTCCAACAGGCTTGTGCAGGCTAAGAACTCCGTTTCCTGGTTGATTCCCCCAGAATCCTGGGAAAATCCTGCTTCCGCTTGCCTTTGGCTGCATTTCCCCCTGGACTGTTTAAATTCAGCTGCTGAGACAAGACCCCTGAAGATTCCTCCCCAGACTGAGCAGAGAAGTACTCCCAGCACATCTCTACTCATCCCTCAGTTACTGTGTCACCCAGCTCCTCTTCCCAGAATGAGCTGGGGGATCTTTCTCCAGGAAACTCCACGGGGACCCTGCAGAGTTAGCACTGTGCCAGCCCTCTCCTGCCTTTGCTGCCACACATCTAAGCAGCTTAATTCCTTTATCGGGCATTATTTTAACAGGCTTTTAGTGTCGCTGGGGAAAGGATTTGTCAGGATCACTCCATGCTCAGCATGGGGCAACATGGAGAGGACAGACCATCTCCCTCTGCCCTCACCCCACATGTGCTGTCCTGGCTGGGGCACACATGGTACTGGTGTGGTTTGTCCCCAGATCCATGGGAACTGATGCATCTGTGCAAGAAGTGTCACCATGGTGCTAACCTGCTTGATGGGTTGCTGCGAGCAACTGGGGGCAACAGGAAATTAAAGATAATAAACGTTTTGTATCCCCGTGGCACAGGGAGGGGTGACACTGCCAGGAGGAGTATTTGGGGCTGGCAGCTCTGAGATGACCCCAGATGTGCTGAACCCCTGTCTCCCAGGAGGAGGAGGCTGGGAGGAGGCTCTGCAGCATCCCTGGGTCAGTGTAGTGTCCGCAAGGCTGTGTAGTGTCTCCAGGGCTGTACAGTGTCCCCAGATAATGAAGCCAGCCCAACACGGAGATGCAGGCAGCAGCATCCCTAGGGATGAGCTGAACTTGGATGAAGCTGGCAGGCAGTGTCCTACTGCAGTCCTACTTCCAGGGCTGGGAGCTTCCTGATGAGTCCACCAGGCTCAGCAATACCCAGGTACTGTCCCCTGTCGCTGTCACCTTGCTGGGTGCTGGCAACTGGGTGCTGTCTTTCAGGACAAGGCTGAATCATCGCAGGGTGATGCCAATGCTAGGGACTCTCCCTGTGTGATTTGGGGTAAGAAGTTCCAGTATTTCCAGCATTATTCCCTCTGCCTTCCAAGTCTTCCTGTGCCCAGGCAGTTTCCCACCCCGGAGTCGCAGCCAGGGCTAGATGAACCAAGCATCAACCAGAAAGCTGATGCAAAGTTCCCCTCCTCCTCACTCCAAAGCTTTGGGAAAACATTTTTCTCCAGAAATAGGGCTGGAGAGGATGTCAGTGAACAACGGGCCTTTCATCCCTGCTGGCAAGCAGACACCGGGACTGCCAATGCTCTGTGCCTGATCCTGTGCACTTGGTTGGGAAAGGAAGAGAGATTTCCTCCTTCTACATCCTTTTGGGCTTTTCTCCTTTCTGCTCACTCTGAGTTAGATTCTGCATCTCCCTCTGTCACTCCCTTCCCATCCTGTGGACGGTGGCTTTGCTGGATGTCACAAGGATCGCTGGGGTCTCAGGTGCCACTGCCACTCTCATGCAGCCTTTGTCCATCTTTCCCTGTCACCATCCCTCGGAGCAGAGCATACTGTCCCTGTCCCTGAAGGACATCCAGCCTGTGCTGGAGGACCAGGGGGGGGGTTCAGGGTCCGAGGACACCCCGGGATGGGCAGGAGGCTCTGTCTCCAATGTCCAGCCAGTAGGGTCTGGCCTCTGCCCTAAGCTTTAGGCACAGGCCGGGGGGTGATGGGAAGATGCTCGAGGGGCTGGGGACACCCATCCCAGAGTGGGTGTCACCATCACCTCTCTCTGTCCCAGCCTCCTCCAGCACCTGTCCTGCAGCTGGAAACCCTGCAGCATCCACTCCAGCTTGGTGAGGACCCTACAACTGGGATCCCTGAGGATACCCCCTGCATTTGGGGGGTCGTGAGGACCCTTCTGGAAGAAGCCTCCCCAAAGATGGGGGGATAACCCTACATCCCTAACGAGGGACTCCCCCAAAGCCTTGGAGCCTCCTCCATGCAGGGGACCCCCTCTTTCCCCGCAGCATCAGGGTCCCTCCGCGCAGCGGGACCTCCCTGCAGCCGGGCACCCCCGTGCTTTCCCCCGCACCCTTGCGGGCTCCTCCCCTGCACCATCGCGCAAGCAAGAGGCGCTCCCTGGCAGCCCGGGCCCCTCTACCCCGGCTCCGGAGACCTCCCCTCCCCTCCCTTAACCGTACACCGCCCTCAGTCCCGTAATTCCCGGGACTCCCATTGCCCGCCTCCCCGGAGACTTCCTCTCTTGCCCGGGTACCGGATATTCGCACCCGCCGGTACAGGAGACTCCCCACCTCTCACCCACTCACCGCCCCCTCCTCTCCGTAACTCTCGGTACCGCTCCCCTCCCCGCACGCCCCAGCAGGGGCCAATCTCCTCCCTTAACCGAGCGCCGCCCGCCGCCCCCAGCTCCCGGGACCCCTTTCCCCTTCTCCGCCGGAACCAGCGAACCCTCCACTCCCCTGCAACTCCCGGGACCTCTCCCGCTGCTCTGCAACCGGAGCACCCCCTCCCCTCAAACTCTCCCGTAACTCCCGGGACCGCCACCCCCTCTGCCCGCAAACTTCCCCTGCGGCACCACCGTTCGTGTCCGCCAGGGGGCGCCGCCACCCCGCCCGCCGCTGCCGTTCCCGTTCCCGGTACCGGCGCCCCCCCCGCGCCCCCCCCCGCGGGCGGCGGTGACGTCAGGGCGGGCGCGAGCCGCCGCCGCCGGTATTTGAGGCGCGGGGCGGGCGCGGGGCCCCGCTGCGCCCCCGCCGCGCCGGAACCGCGGGCGCGCAGCGGCGGCGGCGGCCACGGCCCCGCCGCCCCCCGCCCGGTCCCCGGCACCGGCTGCACCATGCGGAGCGCCCGGGCGCTGCTGCTCGCCCTCGCCCTGCGGGTCTACGCGCTGGACACCGAGACGCCCACCGGTAGGAACGGAGCTTGGCGTGGGCGCTGGGGATAGGGGGTCCTGCTCGCTCGGTGCGGCTCCGGTGGGCGGAAGGGTCCCGCCCGTCCCGCCGCAACCTGTTCCCACCGGAGATCCCCGAACCGCCTCGGGACCCGCGTCCTCCGTGAAACCACCGGGATCCCGCCTCACTCCCCTCCGGGAGCCGCCATGGGGGCTCCACTCGCCTGCGCGGCCCCCCCGCCACCGGGGCAAGTTTTCCCGGCCGGGGGTCTCGGCGGCGCCCCCCACCCTCAGGATGCTCCGTCTAGCGCGGCCCCCCGGCTCCCTTTCGCTCTCCGTACCGGGGTCGCCGTCCGAGCCCCACTCCCGCCGCACCCCGGGAGGGAAAACTTCCCCCGGTGGCGGCGGGGGAGAGCGGGCGAGAGGAGTCCCCAGGCCGGTGCCCGGGATCCCGCTGGTTTCACTGGAGGCCCCGACGGGAAGCTGGGGACCCTCCGGCAGGAACAGGTGGCAGCCGCGGCGGCTCCGGTCGCAGACTCCCGGCTTTCGTTGTGCCGCGAGAATACCGGGGTAGTTGTACCGAAACGCGATCGATTAATTAATTTACATATTTTAAATTTTCTCCTCCTCCCCCTAAGCACCCCGGCGTCGAGCCCCCTGGGACCCCCCGAGGCAGGGGCTGGTGATGGGTTGATGTGGGGGGGCCACATCCCTTTGGGAAGCCGGAATGGGGTTAGATGCTGCGGGAAATGGGAATTTGGGGATCCCGAGGTGCTACCGGGGGCTGCGAGCGCTTTTTGGGGGAAATGGAGCCACAGGGGAACAGGGAGTTGGTGCCTCACTCCAAGGGGTCTCTGGTGCTTGTCACCTCCAGCTCCTGGGTGATGCTGATCACATTAAAGTGTATTTTTTGCCTAATTCTTTGGGTTTTTACTCTTAAATCCAAGCTGCTCACCTGAACGCGGTCCCTATGGTGGTGCGTTGGTTTTTTTGGGTAGTGGCATTTCTCCAATGATTATAGTGACACCCATCAGCAGAAAACAAGCGGTGGCTGACCTGTGCGGTGGGGGATGGATGGGGAAGTGGAGAGAAGATGGTGGGGGAGGATGTGAAGCCCTTGAGGCTCCCCCGACTCATGCAGGCTGGGGGAAATGGGGGGGGGATGGGTTTGTATTTTGAGGGAGGGAGAGGTTGTGTGCTGGGGGAGCTGCTCTGAGCTTTGGGGCTGAGCAGGGGTTGATGGAGAAACTGAGGCACAGAGCTGGTGCGGGGCTCAGTGCTCTGCTAGAATAAGGGGCCTCTGTCCTCCCAGTTTCAGAAGGGGGTTTGGGGTTTGCTGCTCCCCAGTCCTGGTACATGGTGCTCTGGTGGCTCTCAGGGCTGGGCTGCTGCAGCCCGTGAGGGGCTGGAGGGGCAATGTGGGGATGCACTGGCGACTGGGGGGCTTTGTGGGGAGGATTCCCTCCTAAGCAAACCCTTTTCCCTCGGTGGGTTCCCTTCGCTGCAGGATGGCGTTGGCGAAGGTTAGGATCGAGCCCACTCCTGGCGTAAATCAGGAGTGTGTTTGCTCTGTTTACCTGGCAGATTCAGAGCAGGCTCAGCCCTGCAGTGGAGCTGAAGGGACTGGATCCAGCTGGAGTTTGAGGGGTCTGCTGCCAGCCTCCCCGCTCCACCTCAGGCTGCTTTTCACCTGGATCTGCTGTTTGCTCCTGTTGATGTGGCTTGGTCGGCTGCGAGGAGGTTGCCCGGCTCATCCCTGGGGCTGCACAGTGGGCAGGGCTGGGGAAAAATATATTTAAGCCATTTGCACATGCTGCGAGCCGCTGGGGAGGACCAGCTGCTTGTCCCCGTGGCTATTTTCAGAAGATAGGTTTTTTTTAGCTGTGCCTTTGTGAAGAAGAGGCACGATGTGGTCCCTTCTACAGGTGGGGAAACTGAGGGACAGGGAGGAAGTTGGGTGCTCTGGTCGCAGCTCCCCCCACGGCCTTAGCGGGGGCGGGTTTGCTTCTTCCTGCAGCCTTCAAACTTCATGTTCATTAAGGTTTCGCAGTGAGCGAGCTGTCGCTGGCCCGTTGTGCTTGTCAGGAGGGGACCTGGGTGGTGTTAGGAGGCACTGGCTGACCCCCCAAACTGAGCGGTGCCGGGCTCGTGTGGTGTCAGCAGGCTGGGACGGGGACCTGTGCTTGGCACCAGCGGCCTTTTGTCAGCCCCATCTGTCCTCCCTCGGCTTCCTTGCAGCAGGACACGGAGCCTTTTCCTGCTGGAAGCCCGTGGCCAGGAGCCGCATGGCTCACGGAGCTCTGCGCTGGGCCCGGAGACAGGAGGTTGTGCAGGCTCAGGAATTTCCCTCCGCTTTTTGCCTTCCCTGCTAGGAAACGTGGATGTGACACCTGGGGACGTGTTGAGGCCATGGTTGGCTCAGTGATTCCATGGTAAGGTGCACTATGCTTCTGTGTTGCACCCACAGAATTCAGCAATGTGCTGCTCGGGGTCCCAGCCCGTGCTCCCGGGCAGTTTTCTGGCCGTAGGGACGTGCGATGGGGACACACAGCCGCGGTGCTGCGTGGCACTCCTGCCGGAATTATGCGGAAGCTGTTTGCGCTCTGCTGCGACTTCGTTAGCAGCAATTAAATAAGATATTTGGGTTTGCGGCTTCCACTTGGGAGGCTGGGATTGCCAGGGAGCACTGGACTGGGCTGGTGGCGTCTCCGGAGGCACTCGGATTGCTTGGGGGGGCTGGGGGAGGTGGCTGCCGGCTGTGCTGAGCAGCTGGGGTCAGGCAGGGGGGCCGAGCCCCCCAAGCGTCCCTGTCCTGGCGGGACAGCGCTGGCAGGAGGTGGCAGGGTGACCCTGACCCCGACGCGGCGGCGCTGTCGCGGTCGAGTGAATGGGAACAGGCGAGCAGACGCCGCTCCCGGGGCTGGGCTTGGGGTCGGGAGCGGGGCAGCCCCTGCCCGTTAACGGCCACGGGGGCTCGGGAGCAGGGGATGAACAGGGGATGCTCGGGAAAGGGGGCTCAGGAGCAGGGGTGTCCCCGGATGCTGCTGGGGGACGGGCTCGGTGTTTCGTGTCCTCTGGCTGCTCAGGTGCCCGATACTGCTCTTCCAGCGCTTTTTCCGGCGTTTGTTTCCCTCCAGCTGGCCGTCCGTGGACTCTCCCATGCCAAGGCATTTTTATTCTCCCCACCCTGCCTTCACCAAGCACATAAAATGTGCGAGAACGTTACATTTTCCTTGTCAGCTTGTTTCAGGCTGCGTTTTTTTTCTCCCCCTCTTGCCTGTTCTGCCGTGGTAGGGAAGAAGCTCTTGTTTGCTCCTGAGTGTGTTTTTAATGCCCTGGGAATGCCATGCCCTTTCCCAGAGCGCCCAGACAGTGCAAACACCCTTGAGGCTCCTGCGTCGGGATGCTCTGGAAAATCCTGTTGACATACCCAAGTGTGTCCAGGGCAGAGGTTTCTGGTTCCTGAGCCCTTGGCTCTCCAGTGTGTGCAAAGGGACACTGCAGTGTGGTGGATTTTCTCCATGCAGGGAGAAGCAGAATTTAGGGAGGCTCCAAGTGATGCTGATGATCCTGGATGGACGTGTCCATCTGGCTCTGTATCAGCAGCTCCATGCTGGAGCCTAGCAATGCCTGTTTTTCTTCTCCCCATCAAGACTTGCAGTTCATTTATTTCATTTTTACCCTTTTCTTCTTGTTCCAAAACTCCTGTTTCATGTTTTTCCTCTGGGTGCCTGGACCTGCCCTGGCCCCGGGAACAGGGATGCTGGTGAGTCACCTCCTGGCCTGAAACATGCATTTTTCCTTTTATTATCCAAACTAAGACAAATCAACCCTTTTTCAGCTTCCCTGGGAGCTTTCCCAGAATAAAGCCTATCAGGACCAGGGCCCTGGGGGAGAAGGGACACCCCCTGGAAGAGCAAGGCAGGTGCTTGTTGGTGGCTTTAACCTCTGTTCGGCCGTGTTCCTTGTTGTCTGTTGATATTGGTTTTTCCCTTGCCTGCACCTGGGATGGAGATTTTTCACCACTTCATCACCCAATCCTTGCTCTGCGGAGGGGCTGGGAGCTCTGAGCACCCCAAAATGCCTCATAACAATCTTTCCTTGGCTGCATTCCCTCTGCAGGGATTTTCTGCTTTGCTTTGAGCAGTCATGTGAGGGTTAAGCACGAGGGGCTGGAGGCAGAAGAAGGCAAATCCCTGCTGCATCCCTGGGAGGCAGCACAGGCTCTGGAGAACATTATCGACATGGCCCTGCCATCTGCCTGCTTAAACCTCCATAAATAAGCTTTTTAATAATCTATTATTAACATGCACTATAATTGTCTTATTAGACATGTCTGGGAACCTTTAGTTACTGCGTGATTTAATATCAAGATTCCCAAACCTCTTTTCTTCTGTGGCAGCTCAGGATTTGCTTTTCAGCTTTCATTGGATCCTGCTCTCCTATTCCAGCCTGGAGACCCCTCTTTGTACTTGGTGAAACTGAGGCTTTCCCCTCTGGACAAGAAGGATCCCCAACAATTAATCCCCTGGAGCTAATTGCCTCCTTGTTGGCAGCCTCAAAAGAAATAGGTCCTGAAGATGGAGCTTTTTCTTTCTGCCCCAGGTGGCCTGGCAGGAGTTGCTGGTGCTTTTGCCCTTGCTGGAATGGATGTGAGTGGACGATGGGGCGGGGAAGGGGTGCCAGCCTGTGGCTGCCTGTCCGGAGCGGTCCTGGGGACACAGGATCTGCTCCTCTTTGCTGGGTGAAGTGCGACCATGGGGAGTGGCTGGGGAGCTGGCAGGTGTCAGAGGGACTTTCCTGGGTGTTCCTGAGCTGTTGCTTTCCAGGCCCTGGGAATGGCTGGTTCTGTACATTCTGCCTGGATCAAAAGGCAAAGTCCAGCTCTTCCAGTTGCTGGAAGGCAAAGGCAGAACCTGTGGAGCAGCCCTTTCCCCCTCCCTGCTGCCAGCACTGGGGGCTCACATGTCGGCTGCCCTTTGTGGCTGTTATTTTTTAATTTTTTTTTTTTTAAATCAGGAGTGTTGTTGCTGCTTGCTGGGTGGCTGTTGGCTGCAGCTCATTTTCAGCTGCTTGTGTGCTGTTCCAGGTCCTGCCTGGGTGTAACAGCCCAGGTCTGTAGCTCCTGCCTGGGCACTGGTGGGGGGAATGTGTTTCCTGCATGTTTAAGGGGCCCAGGCTTTGCACCCCAAAGAGTGAATCCAGGTGTGGGTTGTGGTGAACCAGACTGGGCTGTCCCTGTTTCCTATCCCTGGATGCCTCTGCCAGAGCTCAAATTTGGATGCTGGTGCTCTGCTTGCTGCAGGAGCAGGACAGCAGAATTCCCCCTGTGCCATGGGGTATCAAGGGGTGCAGGGGCTGTTCCTGTGGGTCCCTGGCCACTGGGATGCTGCTTGCTCTGGAGAGGAGGCTGGGCTGCAGTGGGAATGCCAGGAATGCAATGCTCCTGCAGTGTGGGGCTCAGTGGGGTCTCAGTGCGTCACCTTGACTGTGTGACAGATTCACAGCTGGAAGGAGCCTCTTGACTGGTTTTGGCCATAAATTTGTTATTTCCTGACCTTCCTGCCTCCCAAAGTGCTCCAGATGTTGAGGAATAGGAAGAGGGTAAGGGAGAGTGCTTGGCACCCCTTTGGCACCTGGCTGACCCCAGTGTCCAGCAGCAGGGGTGGTGGCCCCAGCTTGGGTGGGAGACTCTGGGCAGCCCTGCTGCTGAAAGTTGGGGTAGGGATGTGCCTGTCATGCCCCCTGTTGCCTGGGGACCCCACTGCCCACCCAGGGATGGCTCTGACTGGAAGCTGGGAAAGCCCCCATCCCTGACAGGGATGCAGTGGGAGTAGAGCATTGCACTGCAGCTGCAGGGTGGGAGTATGCTGCAGCTGGAGCAACTTCCTGAATATTTTTGTCATACAATTTTTTGGTGTCTTTTTTAAATTTGGCTTGATAAATACTGGCAAATCACTAGTGACAGGGTGGCTGTGCTGGCACAGCTCCCTGCAGCCTTCCTGGACTGTCAGAGGGTCCATCCTTGCTCGTTCCAGGGCTGTGCTGGTGGTGGGTAGCCCCAGATTAACAAATAACTGCTTTGGCTCCCTGGACTCCCCACGTGGATCCAACCTTTCCCAACATCATTAAGTTAATCAGGATTGTGGCTGGAATGGGGAGGCTGGAGATGCTCTGAGGACAAGGGATGGGGACATCGATGACATCGACGAATCTTAACGAGGCCACTGTCCCCACGGCCTTGCTCAGGAGACAAGCCCTCACGACCCCTGGGTGTTTGAGCTTGTCTGCTGCTTTGTGCTGGAGGTCTTCAGCCTAATTAGACCAGTTAGCCAAGCCAAGGCTCTGGTCCAGCGAGAGGACCCTCAGCTGCTGGACATGCCAGCTGGGGCAGGATCCCCAGAGCAGGATGTCACCAGAGGCAAGTCTAGAAGAGGAGATTAATCACTTGCTGCGGCCCAGCTGCTTCCCCAGAGAGAGGGGCTTGACTTTGGGGTGCTGCCTGAGGGTTCTTCCTGCTGTGTCCTGACAGGAGATATGGGAATGACTTTTCTCTGGAGGAGGAGTAACACTGTGGAGGAGGCGAGAGCAGGGGCAGGGATGGACTCCAGCAAACTGCATTCCCTTGCTTGAATGGATTTGGGGGTGTCTGTGGATCTGCTGTGGTTTTGGGGGTGCTCTGTAGGACTCCTCAGGATGCAGCCCCATCTCTGCCCTGTGCTGGGTGATGCTGGAGCCTTGGGTTCCTCCAAGGAAGCAATTTTCAAGGCTGGTCAGGAAGTCCAAGCTGATCCACCCAAGGATGGTGTCTCCTCCAAAGTTCTTCCCTGCTGCTGGCAGCTCACCCATGGGAACGTGGATTTGTCACAGCCCCACACACCCCTGGGTGCCAGATCCTCATCCCCTGTCAGCACATCCTGCCAATTAGCTGCATAAATGCTCTTTCCTTAATTACCAAGTGCTTCAGTGTGGTTAATTGAATTAGTGCAGGTGGGTGATCCTGGGCACCCCCTGGCACCTCGAGGTCCTCACTGGGACATCTGGTTCTGTGGTTTTGGTGCCAATGGGGCACCTGTCTCTGCACCTTGTGGAGGTGTGTGCTGGAGCTTTCCAGTGTGTTTTTGGGGAAGGAGCAGCTTGGGAGTGACTTTGGAAGCCACTGCCATGCCAGGGCAGACTCTGAACTCTCTTCATGGTGCAGGTTCAGCCACTGCCCTTCTGGGGCTCTTCCCAAGGACTCTCTTATTTCTGTTATTATTTCTACTTATTTTTACTGTGTTTTCATCTGTCTGCTGAGTGATAGTATCCCATTGATTTTCTGCAGTCAGCAACCAGCCTGCTTTCCCTGGATTATAACAATATTAAACTAAAGCAGTGCATCTCTGTATTGGGCTATTTCTCTTTATATCAGCTGAACTTTTTATTTAGTCCCTCACCCTCTCTCACTGCTGGCTCTGAATGACATTTCTCTGTGTGAGAGGCCTGTCTCCTGCCTTCTTTCCCATGGAATGATGGCTGCAGCTTCTCTTGGATGGGAGCTGGGACTTGTCTAGGGCAGGATGTGTGCAGGGAGGAGGTGGAAGGCGCTGGGCACTGGGGTTTCATGTTCTCCCAGGGGGTTGCAGGGTGTTGTGTGCACTTCTGGCACTGGAAGGACTTTTCAGTCATTCCCGCACACTTAGTGTAATCCCAGAGTATTTGCTGAAATGGGTTGAAGGTGCTGCAGGTCAGGATGGATGGATGTCCAAGCCAGTGTTAACTGGGTTGGCTGAGCCAAATTCATGGACTGATAAACCATGGTAAAACTGGTACAAACAAACCTCTCTTTTTTTGGGCTTGATTTGCCTTTTCCTTACCCTCGCCTGGCTGAAGGGTGCGTGGCATGGTCCAGCATATTCCCCAGATCTGTGACAGACCTGCTGGGCATAGAGCTCCTTTTCATTCCTCCTGTGAGGTCTCCTGCCTGTTTCCTCCCATTCCACAGCAGAGGCTGGGCTGAGTCCCGGTGCTGGTGATGGATGTGCCCACATCCCATGTTGTCATCTTGCAGCCCCACACCAGTCAGCCCACACTGCTGTTCCTGGCTCTGCTGGTGACATGGAGGGAGGAGGAGGATGGTGACCTGGATTTTGCATGGCACTGAGCCTCATTTGTCTTCTCCCCACCTTTATCCTGTTGGGCACGGTGGGGATGCTGCAGCCTGGGTGGGGACTGAGGGCTGTCTGACTCTGTTCTCTACCCTGAAATCCATGAATGACGCTTGGAGCTGCCTCCCGAGGCCCTCCCAGTGCTGGCACTTGCTCCATCCTGCCAGCGCTGTGCTCCCATATTCATCACTGTGGAGATGGGGGACCTGCTGTGGGAGAGGAGACTGAGGGTTCCTCCTTTTTATCCCCTGCAGAATGAGGTTGGTTTGGAAAACTCGGTTTATCCCAATATTTCTGCAGCTGGTGTTGGGGTCCCCCAGGGCTTTGGTGGTGCTGCTGTCCTTGGGTAGCTCCTTTTCCTGCCTGAATTCATGCCAAGGGAGCATCTCCATGTCCTCAAGCATCCCCTGAAAGCAGTGTGTGCCCCTCAGGGCTCACAGTCCTGGTGTCTCTGGATCCTGGGCATGTGGGGTGGATGGTCCTCAGCAGAGATGCAGGAATAAAGGAGCAAGGGGGAGAAATGAGCTTTCTTCCCCCTGCCTTTTCCAGTTTTTGATTTGTTCCCTTATTTTTTTTTTCCCAAGGTGTCACACAGCCCCGCAGCCCCTGAGCTGTAATTGCACAGGGAGCGATGGGTAACGGCAGGACAGAGGTTTCCTGCCTTGTTTTTCTTCCCATGGAGTCCAAGAGGCAGCACTGACGATGTTAATTAAGTGATGGTTCATTATTAAAACACTTGTGCTGCGGGTTAGTGGCCTCCTGGCTGTGCAGCTCGAGGGTGTTTTTGTGCTGCTTGAGCAGGGTTTGAGTGATGTTGGCCCTTCCTTGGGAACAGCTCTGTCTGGGTCCAGGTGCTGGGCATGAGCAGCCCTTGGATGGGATGTTAAATCCCTATGTCCCCTCTGGGTATGGAGCTAAAACCTCCTGGCTTGTGTCTGCCAGCATCTCCAGAGCAGCCGGGATGGGCAGGCAGGGCCATGCACTCCAGGGAGACATTCCTGGTGCTGCTGGCAGCAGAGTGATGCACCACCCTGGTCCCTGGAGCTAAGAGCATGTGGAACTGTAGTTGGCAGCTGGATTTGCCCCGAGGAAGGATTCTTGTGTCCCCCTTTGCTTTTAAACGCACTTTCACCACACAGTGATATATGGCACACTCCATCCTTGCCCAAGCACAAGACATCCCTGTGGCATTGCAAACTCTATGGAGTTGTATTTTCCTAGTTGCGTTTGCTTCAAAATGCCTGTAATGAATCCAGATTTGCCAATTCCCCCCATCCCTGGGGTTCCTCAGAGGCTGCTGGGACTGGGTACTTGCTGCAGGAGGTTTGACAACTCCTTGGGGACTTGCAGGTAAAAACCATGGAGAGTCTTGACTAGTCAAAAAAAAAAAAAAAGAGGGAAAAAAAATAAAAGATAAAAGGAGATTTGTCTTCTATAGTAACTGGCAGATGGATATTGTTCTCTAGTCCTGCGTGTTCCAAACACTGAGGTTATCAGGCATAAGTGACTTATTATGCAAATCCTCAGTCTTAATATCTGGCTGCTCTCTCCCTGGAATTGCATTGGCCAAACCCCACGCGTTCCTGGAGCTGCTAATGTTTACACATTAGCTTCTCTGGCTAATATACAAGGCTTCAAGTTGCAAATTGATGTTTCTTACAGCTGAGCAAATTACTTTTCTATTATATACAATATTTAAAATTATTTGGAGAACCAAAACAAACTACTGGTGAGAATTCTAATGGTGCTGCTTTCCATATTCTTCCAATCAGCTTTTATCAGAGCTGAGAAATCAGTGATATTTCTCTTAAAAGTTTCTCTTTGGCAGAAGTGGGGAGCAGAAGAGCAGGGAAGGGGTTTGTCATCATCTCTGGGCAGTGATGCACAGAAACACTTTCATTGTTGTGCCAGTGCCTCAGGCCCTCTGTATGTGCCAAGTTCAGCTATGTAGAGATCCAGCTCCCCTTGGCCTGGCCTGGAAGAGGTTCTCCCAGTGAACTCCTGGGGTGTTTGGGCTTGGCCATGGAGGTGTTGGTGTACCTGGTGGGGTGGGGGGGTCCCAGTCAGAATGAGATGTTGGAGTGTTGGCACACAGGACCCTCTCTCTGTCTAGATTTTCCCACTGAGCTGGATTCTTCAGTGCCAAACAGCCCTAGTCTTGGGAGTCCGAGCCCCCTGCAGATGGAAATGATCCTGGCTCCCTTAACCTTGCATGGGAGCCTGTGGGGTGCTGTGTACAGGATCTCACTGGCTGAGAAGTGCGTCTAATTTCAGATAAGTTGCAGAATGTGCTCCTTGTCCCCCATGTCTGCCAGCACCCGGAGGGAAGCAACTCCCAGCATTTCCTTCCTGGGGCACGTTCCTGTAGGAGTGTGTTAAGGAAAGCACCTTTAAATAGCAGCTGTGATCTGGGAGGTGGAAGGCTGGCTCTGCTCTGGGAGTGCTGGGGAAGGGATGGCACCTTGCTGGGATCTGCTGGAGCTGCAGTTCTGTATGCCAGCAAACCCAGCTCACTGGGCTTTCTGCCATCCCTGGGGTGATCCCGGGCTGCCAGTGTTCTGGGACTTCACCACATCCCCTCTGTGCCTCACTTTCCCCATTTGCAGCAGCTCATTGACCATTTTACCCTGCATAAGAGCTTCATCCTTTGGTGCAGACAGAGTGTCTTCCTCATGTGTGTGTAAGAGATGTCATGGGGGTTTGGGGGTGTACAACTGCGAGGCCTCTGGCTCCATCCCTTCTCCTGGGAGGCAGTGGGAACTCTGGATGTGAGAGAGCTCTGTTTATCCGCTGCCACATCTCAGTGAGGTCATATGATGGTTTCACTCTGCAAGCTGTTTGCACTTGGCTGCCAGGGCACTGTGTCATGTGTCCTGTGGGTACCTGAATCCTCCCTGTTTCCTGTTGAGAATTACTTGGGGTGGAGGACTGGAGCTGCTGGAAAAGGCCAGGGATAAAAAATTTATCTTGACTCTGAAAGGTGACAAGTGTTATCTCCCCTGGCTGATGCCTGTGCCATGGGGTACTGTGGCTTGTGCTCCCAAGCTTCTGCACCCCAGAGATAGCCAAGACTGGACTTGCCCCATGGTTAAGCCAGGATAGGAGCAAAATGGGCTTTTTCACATTGGGACTGGGTGTCCTGGGTGGCTGCACTGTATTTTGTAGCTCTGGGGAAACAGCACTTGCTAAAGTTTTGGTATGAACCCGTTTTTCATAAGGCCTGTCCCCATTCTGGGAATTTATTGGTGTATCATTCCCATCAGATGATACCCCAGAGGTGGGGAGGGAGAGCACAATCCTACCATCCTGCATGGTGCTGGGCTGTGATGGCAATCCTGCTATCCCAGGTAGTGCCAGGCTGTGATTCCAATCCTGCCAATCCCGGATGGTGCCAGGCTGTGATTCCAATCCTGCCATTCCGGGTGGTGCTGAGCTGTGATCCCAATCCTGGATGGTGCTGGGCTGCACTTTGTCACAGGAGGCTTCTCGATAAAAGGCAAGAGAAGCCATGGCTCATGTCCCCTGGTGCAGGAGGTTAAACAGGAAAAGTCTAAGTGTGTAATTACCTTGGAAGCAAGAGGAGCGTAGACTCTATGGATGAAAGAGTGCGGGGTGGGCTGTGGGCAGGCAGCTACGTTCCTTGGTGACCACGGAGAATTAATTAGATACCGTCCTTTGTACTTGGCTGTTTGGTCTTTCTTTTCCTCTCTCTCTTCTTTGTGACTTGTTAGTCCCTCTCCTCCCCTGATTTCTTCCTCTCCATCCCTGTAGAGGGGGATGCTGAGTGGCAGAGGTGCCCTTCTCTCTGGTGAATCCATTGAGCCACCTCCTTTTCTTTCTTTTTAAGAAAATTTAGTCCATGTGGTGTTTAACCCTCTTGTTGATGCCCGTGCCTCTGCTTCCTCAGCATGCCCTGGTGCTGCACTGATACCCAGGAGGATGCTGAGCCTGGTGCCAGGCTCCCTGACAAACCCCTCAAGGCACCCATTTTTGCTTTCTTTTAAGCAATTTTGCTTCATCTGGTGTTTAACCTCTTCACCGGTGCCTGTCCTTCTGCTCCCTTCCGCCTGAGCACATGGTGGATCCATGGAGGTGGCAGCAATACCTGGAGGAGGCTGAGCAGCACAGGTCTCCATCTCCTTAGCAAATCTCTCAAACCACCTCTTTTTTCTTTCTTTTAAAAAATATTCTGGTCCATCTGGTTTTAAACACCTGTGTTGGTGCTCATCCCTCTCTCCCCTCTGCCCAGGAATGCTGTGATGCTCTGGGTGTTTTGTGTGGGGTGTTCAACAGGGCTTGTCTCATCCTTGGCACGGGCTGCCTCTCTCTCTGTCCGTGGGACAGGCTCTGTGTTTGGGGTGATGAGGCAGCTTTGGGGTGTTCAGATTGTGTCTCAGACACATCCCACCCCCGGGGGCAGACCCCCAGCTCCCTGCAGTATTTTCAGCTGCTGTTGCGTTGGGATCTCACCTCCTGTGCTCACTGCCTTCACCTCTGTGCCCGTAGCTGCTGTCACCCTGGCCTGGAGCCAGCTCTGGGAGCCTGGGGCTCCTTGGTTCGTTTTCAAGGCGTATCCACAGCCAGAGCAGTCTCACCCAGTTCCCACAGTCCCTGTCCTGCTGCCCTGGGGATGGAGTAACTCTCCCACTGCTGCAGATGGATATTTTGGATTGCAGCCTCCTTGCCCTCCTCTGACTTTCCACTGCTGCTGGAGCTCCTCCAACCACCCCCTGTGGAGTTGGGCTGTTGCCATTTAATTGCTCAGGTGTTAATTTTTATGCCCTTAACGTTGTGATGAGGAGGAGAACCTGCTGGCGGTCGAGCTTCTACCAGCCCTGTCCTTGGATGGGGAGAGATGGTGCAAAAAGCATTCCATAACTCATAGAAATCAAGGCTCTATGAAACCCTTTGGCTTTTTTCCTTGTGTGTACAAATCACGGACAAATTAGTCAGGGAAATGGAGTGGCCAGTGGAACTGCCTTCATTTTGTGCTGTGGATGGGAGGGACAGCTCGTGCTTAGAAAAGCTATGGCAATAAACCTGTCCGCGGAAGAAGATGGATCAGCTTTGGCCAGCACAATATCTGCTCTGTAATTGCATTTTAAATTTCTGGAGCCCAGGCATCATCTCGTGGGTGGCCGAGGATGCAGCTTTTGTGGGTTGGTGGCAGTGGCTGCACAGGGGGTGGCCACAGGATTTGGCTGGGGAGGTGCAGTCCAGGGTGAGGAGGAGGGTACATATCTCATGATATTTTCAGTGGCTGGGGTGAAGGAATCACTTTTCCCTGGGAGCCTGAAACATTGTCTGTGCTCTGGTTTCTCAGGCCAAAAAAAAAAATCAAAATCCCCAAGAACACATTTCTGTGTCCCAGAATATCCCGCTCTGCAGATCTTGGAAAGAAACGCTTGGGCTTATTTTTTTTTTTTTTTTTTTTAAATCACTTGGCACTTAGTCTCTGACACTGTTTAATTTTGAAATTTATTTTATTTTTTTTCCTTCCTGGAAAATTTTGACAGATTTGTGCTTTTCCTCCCGTTAGAAAGTGCAGCCAAGTTCCAGACTCTAAAATCTGACACGTCTCATGGTGAGAGCTGAGGACCAGGGGCTGCGGATGCGGGGGCACATCCGCACGTGGGCTGGGCAGACGCTCCATTTTGGGAAGGGCTTTAAGAAAGCTGTGATGTCTCAGTGCCTCCAGACATGAATAGGAGAGAATTTGCTTACACTTTTTAAAAAAGAAGTTTCTTCTGTCTCTCAGAGGAAAAAACAGTTGGTGACAGAGCTGGAATGTGCCCTCGTGCTTTAAAAAATGAGTGCAAAGGGGCGAAAAAAGCCACAACTGTCTTCTTACATATGAAGGAGCTGGGAATTGAAATTTCCTGGGCATCTTATGGGCTTTTTTTCCAGTGTTTGGACTTGTGTTTGACTAAGTGTTGCATCCAAGCATCCCTGAGCACAGGGAAGCACAACCCATGCCGACAGCGAGGCCATTAACTGCCAAATCCCTGGGTGGCGGGGGGTGGGGTGGAATTACTGATGTAATTTGGTATAAAATGGGAAGAAAACAGCAGAAATAATCCTTTGGCCCAGCTCTGTTTTCCTGCCGGCCCATTAGGGGATATTTGCCTTTGTTTATTCCGCTTGCTCAGGGCTTCCTGGGGCCCCTCTTCAGCCTGGCCGTTAATTAGCGCTGTGCCCTGGTCCCTGTAATCGGAGGTTTAATGGGACAATGGGGCAGTGTGAACCAACCAGCCCTCGGGGGCCCCAGCATTGGATGGATGGGGGAGCTGGAAAATGGGAGTGGACTGGGAGGTGGGGTGATGGGATGTGGGATGAGGAGGCTCTCTCTGTGTCACCTCCCATGGGAACAGGTGGCTCTTTGACATCTGCTCCGTGCTCAGTCGAGCACGGTGTAAACACCCTTGGACCCCCAAGAGATAAATCTAATAAAATAGAACTGCCAAAAGGACTCAGCAGTGCCAAGGGTGTCTCAGGGCTGCCTTCAGGGGAGTTGGAGGTCCTGGCTCAGAACTGCCACAGAGAGACCCCCACCCCAGGAGCCCAATCTGCAGGTGGAGGGTTGGTGTCAAAGCATGAATTTTGTGTGGCCACCACAGCCAAGTGCTGTTTCTTGCGGGGGAAGCCCCTTGTGTTACCTTGGGAAGCAAAGCTGGGAGCTGCATCCTGCTGCTGAGGCTTCTCTGGGACCTGACACCTGCCAGCTCATGTCAGTGGTGGAGCTGCACAGGAGCCCTGGGGCCCTGACAGCACCCAGGACCTGAGCCTTGCTCATGGTGCCCTTGGGGAATCCCTGGAGTGCCTCAGTGTGCCCTGGGCATCACAGCATGCTGGTGGGGCATTCCAGGGGCACCGTACAATTCCTGGTGGGGCATTCCAGGGGCACCGTACCATTCCTGGTGGGGCATTCCGGGGGCATCGCACTATCTTGGTGGTATTTTGGGGTGGTGGCAGCTGCTGTGGGAGCTCAGGCACTGATGGGTCTGTCCCCACAGCTGGCTGCACCTTTGAGGAGGACAGTGACCCCAACCAATGTGAGTATAGCCAGGGTGAGGACGATGACTTTGACTGGGAGCTCATCCGCAGTTACCTGATGCCTCACCTGACACCTGACCTGCCTCACGGTGAGTCTTGGGTTCCCTGTGTCTCTGTCCCTACCCCACCTCTGTGTCCTGTACCCCGGGGCTGGACTATGTGGCTCCTCCTGGTTTAATTCCTGTAGTGTTTTAGGCTTGGCTTCTCCCTGGTTTGGTGGGAAATGGGAGAAAAAACATTTGTGGCCTTTTCAAGTGTGGGGAAGGGCTTGTGATTTGGAGACATCTTCAAAATCTTGGGAACAGTAAAGAAGAAAATAAAAATGGACTTTTAAAAAAAATCTCACTGATTTTAAATTGTTTTTTGTTATTTTCTCGGTCCACATCCTCTCTGGTGGCCAGGCTGGGGGAGCAGAGCCAGCTAGGCAGCTGTGAGGAGCTCCCCTCTCCATGAGGATGGTACGGGCACCATGCCTGGGTGCATCTGGGGGCTTTGCTCACTCCCTGCTCTGAACTCTGACCTGCTGTGATCCCCTTGAGTCATCCCATTTGCTCAGTGGGGTTCACTGGACATGGGATGCTCCTTGTTTTTGGGATTGCTGGCTCCTGCCTGATCCTGAAGGCCAAGTCCTGTGCTGAGGATGGGCAGGAAGACAGGAGAGCTGGTTTACAGCTCAATAGTAAAAATAACCTTTTCTGTTTATTAAAATATTACCTGCTTTATAGGAAACTCTTTACTGTTCCATCAACCTGTCTCCAGCTGTTTATCTTGTGCCTTGTTTGTGCCAGGGCTGCACTAATTCTGTTGTGCCATTGCCTTTCCCCATCACCTTTGCCTTCCATCCTGTCCCTCTTGGCGTGTCCTGGGTGCTGGGCGAGGGCAAACAGATCCTCAGGGATCTGCTGACAGATTCCTGCTCCTCCCTTGATGATTTTTCCAAGTAGTTGCTTTAAACTGAGCTATCCTAATTGGGGGGAGGGGGGCAGGGGGTGGGTTTCCTGGGGAAAGCAGAGCTGAGGGTTGAGGTGGCTCATGATGGAGTCTGAAACCTGTAATTAGTTGAGTTTCCTGCTCAATATTCAGCTGTAATTTAAAATCTTCAGTGAACTGCCTGAGTTTAAAGCCTGGGGGCTTGCAGCGGGGGCTGGAGGGTTGGGTGGAATGGGGTTGCTCTCCCTACTCAAGGAACAAAGAGGTTAAGGGATAAACTCCAGGACTGATGGGGAAGTAGATGTGACATCTCAGGTTGGATGGTGTGAGCATTGCAGTGTCACCCTGGGAAGAGGATGCTTGTCCCTGTAGCTCCCCTAAGACCAGGTAGATGGTCTTGGTCATGGTCTTGGGGCACCAGGGGGTGCAGGGACCCCGCTTTTGGATGGAGAGCTGTGTATGAGACTCCTGCAGCCCCACCTCCCCCTTGGTCCTTGCAGCAGCTCAGGGGATCAAAGGGATTTCACAGTGCCAGGGCCTCTCCAAGGAGCACTTTCTAAAGAGTCTCGTGGTCTCACATTAAAATGAGTTTTTATTGGAGATCAGCCAGTTTCAAGGAGTGTAGGATTTATTGCAGTGAGTGTTGGCTGCTGGCCACCTGCTGCTACCTTTCC
The DNA here is from genome assembly GCA_009812075.1 of Sialia sialis. Taxonomy (NCBI): domain Eukaryota; kingdom Metazoa; phylum Chordata; class Aves; order Passeriformes; family Turdidae; genus Sialia; species Sialia sialis. Next base: position 6,500,950 of record VRYO01001760.1, on the reverse strand, counting down.
ATCCCACTCTCTGCTTGCTTTCTTGTTTGGTTTGGGGTTTTTTTTCCCCTCCTTCTCTTGACTTGTCTCTCTTTCACCTAAAGATGACAGATGGGTCTCTCCCACATTGCAATCATTATTATTGGGTTTATTTCATTTCTTTATTGTTCCTTTCTTAAAGGAGCAGCTGCAGGGACCTGAGTACGGCAGGTACGAGCCTGCAATCCCAGATTAGCTTGAGGGACCTTAAAATTCATCCAGTTCCACTCCCAGCAGGGACACCTTCCACTATCCCAGGCTGCTCCAAGCCCTGTCCAGCCTGGCCTTGGGCACTGCCAGGGATCCGGGGGCAGCCACAGCTGCTCTGGCAATTCCATGCCAGCCCTGCCCACCCTGCCAGGGAACAATTCCTTGCCAAGATGCCATCCAGCCCTGCCCTGTGGCAGTGGAAGCCATTCCCTCTGTCCTGTCCCTCCGTGCCTTGTCCTAAGTTCCTCTCCAGCTCTCCTGGAGTCTCTTTTGTCACTGAAAGGGACTCTGAGGTCCCCCACTCAAAATATTAAAATAACATATTTGTGGGTGGAATTTTTTCCTCAAATGTGCTTTTTCCTAGGTTTTCCTTCACTGACATTAGGAAACCCCCTGTGCATTGGAGCTTCTTGGTGCGTGGAGCTGCTGTGTCCTTGAGCTGTTATCCCCACTCAGAAGAGCTCAGGTGTCTCCCCATCCCATCCAAGGACCACCTCTCAGTTCCAGCACCACTTCCCAATCAGCTCCTGCTGCACATCCATAAAACCCTTGAACCATGAAGCCTGATTGCTCCCATGGGAATTGCTGCAGTGTGTCCAAGGATGCCGTGGTGGTGGGAGCTCAGCCCTTGGTTGTGGGGCTGCCCTGGGAGATGCTCAGCACAGAAGTGGGGAGTGGTTCCCTGATTCCTGTGCCGGCTCTGACATGGAGAAGGATCTGGCACATATCAGCTTCTCTTCCAGCAGGATTTCCTGGAGACAGATGCTGCAGTGCTCAGACCTGGTCCCCTGGCACCTCTTGTCTGGCAGTGCCGCCCTCTCCCTGTCATCCTGCCTGCCTTCCCTGCCTTCTAATAGCTCTTGGAAGTATTTTTTTTAAATTTATTTTTATCTCTCAGTGATTTTGTAGGAGGAAAAACTCATTGAGACAGGGAAGCAGAGGGAGTGGGTTCTTCCTCCTCTTCTTGCAGGGCTGTTTGGGTTTTTCCTGGAGGGATGCAGTGGCAGGCAGGACCCTTGGGATGGGCAGCACGATAGGAAGAGCTGCCCCTTCCCTCCCTGGACAAGCAGGGCTTCACATGGTCTTGGACATTTGGACATGGTCTTGGACAGGGATGGGGCAGCCACAGCTTCTCTGGGCACCCTGTGCCAGGGCCTCCCCACCCTCACATGGAACAATTCTTTCCCAATATCCCATCCAACCCCACCCTCTGGCAGTTTGAAGTATCTCTCCTTCTCTTGTATTTATAAAAGAAACCCAACCCACACCCTGGGCTTCAGGCTCATGCCAGATATTTACAGCAGAGGAGGATAAAATTAGCACAAAAGCGAGGGGTTGGAACCTGCTTTTTCCAATGCTGCTTTTTCCAACACCAGGAAGAAAATTAAGAGGGGAGAATACTGTGTGTGGGAAGTCCTGCCTGATGAGGGATGCTCAGGTACATCCCCGCTCCCAGGTGACCTTATAGGCATTCTCTTGTCTTTTAAAATAACCCATCAGTGGTTTAATTTTAGTCTTGGCCTCTTTTTTTTGGTTCTGTGGCTTTTTGTTTGTAAAGGGAGGGCAGAGGAAGGGCCTGTGTTTATTAACAAGAGCCCATTTGTTAATGAGGTGGCTTTTGGGAGATGTCCCCTGGCATGGGGTGGGTCAATGGTCTTTCTCCACTCTGCTGTTGCCTGGACCAAATGGGGCTGATCTCATTAGAGCAGAAGTAATTTTGCTGGGGGAAATGAGAGGAGAAAAAAGAGGAGCATGGACATAGTGGCTTCCCCTTGTTTTGTGAAACGAGCTGTGCTGGACTCTGAGGAAATAAATTGTCATCGTTTTATTTCACCCTGAGTAGCCACCCCAAGGGGCTGACAGAACCAGGCAGCTATGTGGGGTAGCGGTGTGATGAAAATTTGCCCTTTATGGATTTCTTTCCCTTGCCCCAGCTCCCATCCCTGAAAAATGCACTGGGAGATGCATCTGGCACTGGCACTGTGTCACCCCAGCTGGTGCTGTGACCCCCTGGGTGTTTTGGGGTTCCCCCAGGTGCAGGTCCCAAACTCTGGGGCAGTGGATGGGTACCCCCTACAGTTCCCCTTTACCTTCCTTAGGCTCTTCTTGGAGCTGTTCAGTGGGAGTTGATGGGAGGAGAATGCCTGAGTTTAGAATTAATTAATAACGAAGCACTGACTGTCAGGAAAACAATGGTAGGCCTGAATAAACGGCCCAGCTTTGTTATTTACAGCTTCTGCTGGTATTAAAATGGAGATTAATATTCCCCTTGCCTGTGGTGAGGGGGAGGATCCTTTATGCCAGCCCCACGGCTCTGGGACAGCTCTGGGAGCTGCCCCAAAGGGCTGGGACTCCTGCATCCCCCTCCTGCCTCCAGACTGCCTGGGTTGGAGAATGCAGGAACAGGGAATGATGCTGCCTTTGGGATCCCCTTTGGGACTGTTATCCTGCCTGCCCTGTAAGTACAGGGTGAGTGGTGTGAGGAGGGATCCCAGCAATGTCTGGTGGTGAGGCAGGTCTGGGAATGAAAACTCAGGCATCCTTGAGAGCTGGGATATTGCTGCTGCTTGTTAAGCCAATGAGGTTTTCCCCCTGCGCGTGCCTGCTGAGCACAGTTTAAAGCAGTGACAACTGCGTGGTAAATGATACGAGGAGCTTGGAATGGAGTTAAACAGCTGGGGCCCAGCTGAGGAGGGGGATTGATGCAGGCAAAGCTGTGAGAGGTAAAGGAGGGCACCATCAGAGCCTTTCCTGACCCCAGTGCCCTGGGGAGGCAGCAGCTTTGATCCTCCTCTCCTCATCCAGCAACCATGTCCCACCGCAGTGTCCTGCTGCTGCCCAAAAGGCATCTGCCCCTGAGTCCATCCTAGGTCTCTCCTGTCCTACACATCTTCATGGGCTGTCATGGACCAGTGCCCTGGGGGACATGGGCATCTTTATGGTCCCACAGGTTGCACCTTCTCTATCCTGCCTGGCAGAGCTCAGGAGAGGTGGAACTGGCGGATTAGAATAATAGAATCTTCTTAGTTGGGAGGGACCCACAGGAATCATCCAGTCCAGCCCCTCTCCTGGCCCAGATACCCCAACAATCCCCACCGGGCATCCCTGGAGCAGTGTCCAAACCCTCCTGGAGCTCTGGCAGCCTCGGGGCCGTGCCCATTCCCTGGGGAGCCTGGGCAGTGCCCAGCACCCTCTGGGGAAGGGAAGAACCTTTCCCTGATCTCCAGCCTGAGTCTGTTCTAACCCAGCTCCAGCCGTTCCCTGGCTGATGTCCCCGTCCCAGGGAGCAGTGATTGGAGCTGCAGCCCCTGCTGAGCTCTGCCCTCAGTGTCCTTGCTCCAGCAGAACACACCAAGTGCCCTCAGCCACCCCCTGTATGGCCCCTCCAGACCCTTCACCATCCTCATAGTGACTCTATTCTCTTCCCCCTTCTCCTCTGCTGCCCCAGGCTCCTACCTGATGGTGAACTCCTCTCAGCACAGCCCAGGCCAGAAAGCTCACCTGCTCCTCCAAGCGCTGAGTGAGAATGACACCCACTGCCTCCAGTTCAGCTACTTCATGTTCAGCCGGGACGGGCACAGCCCTGGCACGCTCAGCGCCTACGTGCGGGTCACCGGGGGCCTGGTGGGCAGCGCCGTGTGGAACGCGTCCGGCTCGCACGGCCGCCAGTGGCACCAGGCAGAGCTGGCAGTCAGCCTGTTCTGGCCCAACGAGTATCAGGTGAGGCCAGCAGCACCCCCTGGCCCCAGCCCAGACCCCTGGCCACGGGTGACCGCTGTTTGGTGCTGCAGGTGCTCTTCGAGGCAGTGGTTTCCAATGAACGCAGGGGGTACCTGGGCCTGGATGACATTTTGCTCCTGAATTATCCATGCTGTGAGTGCAGTGGGATGGGACCTGAAGGGGGGATGCTGCTGGGTTGAGCTGGGCAGCAGGGCTTGGAGCTGGTGTCCGTTGAGGTGGTCCTGGGGAGAGCAGAAGACCAAATGCCAGGGTGAAGCCGGGTGGCACCTGGGTGTCCTGATGTTACCTGGGCTGGTGGAGCTCCATTTCCTGGGCGCCCCCGAGGCTCCTTTTTTGCATCTCCATCCCTGTCCCTATCAGCTCCACCATTGCTTTAGATTTTACAAAACCTTGGAAAAGCACAGACTGAACACAAGGCCTGTGAGTGTCCCCATCAAGAGGGGCCACCCAGGCTGGTGGGGACCCAAAATCCCAGACCGTCCCAACACACTGGCTCTTGGGGTCATCCCTATTTCTTCCAGGCTGGGCGGGAGACCTGCCCCCTCTATCAGTCCCATACCCAGCATCTGGCACCAGCACTGTGGGGTGCTGGAGAGAAAGACTCGTCTCTCTCTGGGACACTGCCTGGGTCTGTGGGTACAGGAAAGCATGGCTCACTCGGAGCCAGGCTGTGAGTGTGGGCATCAGGCTCAGCTCAGCTGTGACATCCTGGGTGGGTTTTTGGGTATGGAGGGATTTTTGCAGCAGTGCTGCCGTGGGGCCCCTAGGAGCTCAGGTCCTTCCTCACCCCTCGCTCTATCCCTCGGCAGCGAAAGCGCCCCATTTCTCCCGCCTGGGTGACGTGGAGGTGAATGCGGGACAAAACGCCACCTTCCAGTGCGTGGCTGCTGGCAAGGCGGCCGAGGCTGAGCACTTCCTCATGCAGGTGAGGAGTGGTGGTGGTGGTGAAACTGCCACAGCCAGCTGCACACACGGCTTTCCTGTGGCAGAAAACCCTGCTGGACATGGTGGGAGAAGGGCGATCCCACTGCTTTTAAGCAGACATCGTTTGGGGACAGCCCTGGTGGCTCTGGAGGTGCCACCACACCTCCCGTGACACCGCGTGTGTCCCGTGGGCAGAGGCAGAGCGGCAAGGTGGTCCCTGCTGCCTCAGTGAAGCACATCAGCCACCGGCGCTTCCTGGCCACGTTCCAGCTGGATGTAGTGTCCAAGGCGGAGCAGGACCTGTACCGCTGCGTCACCCAGTCCGCCCGCGGCGCCGGCGTCTCCAACTTCGCTGAGCTTATCGTCAAAGGTGCGTGAGCTGCCCTTGCCCACTCTGGGCCACACACGGGCCACTCCTGTTCCACTGCGTGCATAGGAAGGTGGGATACCCAGGACACTGTGATTGCAGTTTCTCACTATGGACAAGTTGCTTAACATGGACTGTGCAGCATAAAATCAGAATCTCCCTTTCCCGGTGGCCTTAGATAATTTATTTTTGATTGCAGTGGGTGGGAATTAATTAATTATGGTGAAACTGTGCGGCACCATGTTGGGCAGTGTGACTTATAAAGATAATTAAGGTTTGATCAGATGAAACCGTATTGCAGCTGTAAAATCCTTCTGAAAGTGATGGAGGGCACAGGCACAGACTGAAGTTTGGATACTGGATTGATATTTCCTGTACTTCCCACATCCTCTGGGTAGGGAATCTGAGTTTGTTCAGTGTTCTGTAGCACAAATCCCAGAATGGTTTGGATTGTAAGGGACCTTAAGGCTCATCCAGCCCCATCTCTTGCCATGGGCAGGGATGCCTTCCAGTCACCCAGGTTGCTCAGAGCTCTCTCCAGCCTGGCCTTGGACACTTCCAGGAATGGAGCAGCCACAGCTTTTCTGGGTAACCTGAGCCAGGGCCTGCCTACCCTTACAGAGAAGAATCTTTTCCTAGTACATAATCTAAACCTGCTCTGTGTCAGTGTGAAGCCATCCCGCCTTGTCCTGTCACTACATGCTTTTGTAAAAAGTCCCTTTCCATCTCCTTTGTAGCCCCTTCAGATAGTGGAAGGTCACAATTAGGTCACTCCAAAGGTTCTCTTCTCCAGCCTGAGTGTAGTGGGTTGGTGTGGGAAAAGACACTGGAAACATCTTGACTGCAGCCTGTAAACAATAACATAAAACCTTGGTACCTGTGGTTGTGCCAGCCCTGGCCTGGCTCTAGGGATGCTCCATCTGCCCCTTCTGTGCTCTCTTCCAGAGCCCCCCACCCCCATTGCTCCTCCCCAGCTGCTCCGGGCTGGCTCCACCTACCTCATCATCCAGCTCAACACCAACTCCATCATTGGCGATGGCCCCATCGTGCGCAAGGAGATCGAGTACCGCATGACCTCGGGGCCCTGGTCGGAGGTCCACGCTGTCAACATGCAGACCTACAAGCTCTGGCACCTGGACCCTGACACGGAGTACGAGATCAGCGTCCTGCTCACCCGGCCCGGCGAGGGGGGCACCGGCAAGCCGGGGCCACCCCTCATCAGCCGCACCAAGTGTGCAGGTGAGTCCTGTGGCATCCCTCGGGAGGAGCTCCTGACACCTCGAGCCCTCTCCCTTCCTGTGGTGAGGAGAGGAGCTGACCCAAGGCACCTGAGGGTGTCTGTGTGTATGCGCTGCTGGCAGAGGTGTCCCTTGTTAACTTCTCACATTCGCTGCAATTAGAGCAGATTATACTCCCTCCCACTGATGGCACTCGACCCTCTCATTTGGAGAGCCTGACTTTGGGCTTGGTGGCAGCTCGAGACCTCCTGTGGCACAGGCATTTTTCTCTGGGTATCTGGGGCTGCTTGTGGAGCTGATACCCTGCTTTACCTCCACAGGGAAGGATGAGCCTGTGGGGACTGCTGTCCCTGCAGGGTTGGTGGCTGAGTGGTGTCCCCAGCCCTGTCTGCTGCAGGGCAGCAGCATCCTGTGCTGAGGCTGGTCCCTGTTTTGCAGTCAGGGTTGCTCTCAGCACTTGTCCCTTTTGTCCCCATGCTGTAAAAAGGTTTTCCCTGATGAGACACATAAATGCATGAGATGTTTGCCTCCTTGCTCAGCTCTCCCATCTCTCTTCCCCCACAGAGCCCATGCGGGCCCCCAAAGGCCTGGCTTTCTCTGAAATCCAGTCCCGACAGCTGACATTGCAGTGGGAGCCGCTGGGCTACAACCTGACTCGCTGCCACACCTACACCGTGTCCCTGTGCTACCGCTACTTCGTGGGCAGTGGCCACAACCAGACCTTCCAGGAGTGTGTGAAGATGGAGCGGAACGCCAACCGCTACACCATCAAAAACCTGCTGCCCTACAAGAACATCCACGTGAAGCTCATCCTCTCCAACCCTGAGGGGCGCAAGGAGGGCAAGGAGGTGATATTCCAGACAGATGAGGATGGTGAGTCTGCCTGGGGAGGTGCATCATCCCCAGAACTGGAACTCTTTAGCTGGTGAGCTGCTGGGATGTTTCCTGTGGCATGGTGTGCATTCCTGGCTCATGGCCCATGGGAATGATGGGAATATCTCCTGAGCCAAAGGGAAGGTAAAAAGGAGCTCACAGCCTCATAGCTGTGCAACAGGAGGTGAGAGAAAGGGGCAGTGATGGGGTTTGGGGAAAGGAGATGCCTGGTAGGCTGGAGGCTCAGGGACTGGATTGGGGAAGTCACTATAGACACTCTGCCCTCATCCTTGGAGTGGAGTTTTACCCATGGCTGGTCCAATGGAGGATATGGGAGTCGGCTCAGCATGAGTCGTCCTCACTCACCTGTTATTGGGAACCAAAGCCTGGCAGCCATAATAGCAGCAATTAAATAATACTTTGCACTCAGGTAACATGTTTTATCTGCTTGGTTGCCAATTGACTCAACACTGCTGCATTTCTGGGCAAGTGCTGTCCACCAGGACAGGTGCAGCTTTTTTTGGCTTCCCTGGGGCTTTTACCTGGTGAAGTTTGCTCTTGGGTGGGTTCAGGTTTATGCTGAGAGCTCTGCAGTGGTAAGGCCCTGGTTTCTGGCAGCAGCTTTGCTCCTGTTTTCCCCCTGTTCTGGCTGTGCCCTCTCCTGGGTTCCCTGTCACCTGAGCGGGAGGACATCCTTGACTGACACTCCAGCATTGCTCCAGGACTTCTTGATTTTGGAATCTCTTGCTCTGACAAGCCCTTCTCTGAAGATCTGCTCAAGCTGAAGCTGCTGGAGAGTTCTCCGAGGTCCAGCCTCACCTGCCCCTCACCCTGACTGCAGCTCACCATCAGCAGTGCCTGAATCACTCTGGGCTCTGGAGATCCAGTGGATATGGCAGGAGCTACAGGGCAGAGCTGGTTGGCCTCCCGTCAGTGATAGGCTGCATCCAGTGTGGCTGGAGCATCCCTGGCTCTCACCTGGAGTTATCTGTTAAGCAAAAATGGAATTAATCTCCAAAGCACTATTTAGCATCAATAATCAGCAATTGAAGTGAAGGAACTAGTAATTGCAAAGGATTGAGCTGGCTCCAGAGCCCTGGAGGGCCCCTGAGGAGAAGCCTGCCACAGAATTCCCTGCACAGGACTTGCAGTTATGTGTGCAATGCTCACTCCTGTCTTCCAGGCTAGAAAGCAACACCTGAACAGCTGGAACAGAGCTGAAAGTGTCTCCAGGTCCTTTTTCATCTTCCAAGCCTAAATCCAGTGCCGTGGCCCGGAGCAGGGAAGCAACACAATCAATATGATTGGTGAATAAGCTTTGGTTTATTACTTGCTACAGCCTTATTTATACACAATCTTCATCCGTGTCACATTGTTCACGCGACATTAATAGCATTACAATTGGTCAAAATATATTGTTCACGCGAAAAGCACAAGCAAGTTTCACTTATGATTGGTTACAGTTTTTGACGTCTCATGACCTTGTCTGTTTCTTCCTTGTGGTTCATCTTGGCACGCGGATGTACAGGGTGAGGTCTTCTTATATTCTTTTGTGGTTACTATCCTCTTTTCACACCCTGTTTATCTCTACAGTTAGAGATAGTTCTTTTATTTTGCAACTACGTTCCTCTTTTCTCATGGGAAAGCACACTTTGCTAAATCCTTCTATATACAGCACCTACAGTGAAAGGCCTGTCCCTGACATCTCCCCCTCTTTTTTCAAATAAGCTATCTACCATCCTAGACAACTGATGTGATATACAGTAATTTCACGATTATAAGCCGCACCTGAATATAAGCCGCACTTC